>VXAL01017096.1:80097-108576 GCA_013399475.1 Chauna torquata
GATAAATACGAAGGTCAGATTTGAGCTGCAAACTATGTCTACAAACATTCCTTCATTGCTTCAAATATCAACAGGGCTTGTAGTGAAAGAATTGTGGGATATCTCTGCCTCCATTACATACCCAGTCACCCAGTCATTTGGAAATACCAAATGAATAATTTTTTTTTTTTTTTTTAAAGCACAGGCTTTTCTATCCTGCAGATACGTAATAGAAAAACGGACTCTGTACATACATTTCCCTAATTTTACAGGTAGTCCAGAACGAGTAAAATCTGAAACCTCACTGAATAGTATCTATCAGATTTTAAAATTTCAAAAGCTACATGAAAACCAGATCTCCATTTTGGTATATGACAGACATTTAAGTTTCTATCATGCTTGATCACAACACAACTTGCATTAAAAAGTTGCCAGTAGCTTTTAAGTTCAGTTCCTTAATAAGGAATGGTTGTAATCTTTTAGCTCAGAATTAGGGTACACTAACTTCTAAACAGTTACCTATTTCCAAGTTAGTAACATAGATGGAAATCAGAAGTTAAGAAAATTACATACTCCGCCAGCTCATAACGAAACCTCCAGTTCCTGCTGTTATCAGTCACCACAAATTCTTGAAGTTGGTAAAGATACTCTCGCCTTTTGTCTGCATGAAGTAACTAAAGGAAAAACATTACTAGCGTAAAACTGATAAAATTCAAAACTCTCAATTCTCTGGTGTATTTCTGTATTAAACACCTATGTGCCTTTTCCTACTTGAAAATAAGTGATTATCTACAAGATACTTACTAAAAATAGTGTACAACCAGCTGAGTACCTGGACACACCAGACAATGACATCCAAAAAAATACATAAGCCATCCCTTCTGCAAGGACACCTGTCAAAGCACCATCTATGGGCATAAGATCAAGCAAACCAGAAACTATGGATTTGTGCTTATTATGCAGCAGCCCACAAGGATCTGCTCCTCTCCCAGCCCCAAACACAAATTGCTAATGGTCCAATTTCGCAGCTTGACTGCACAAAATATTAACTCCTTTACAACTAGGAGCATTTACAACTACATTTATAAAGAGTTTTCAGTTTTGATATTTTGTTGGAATATGAGAAAGAGAAGGACCTTCAGGGGAAAAAAAGCAATAGACATGCACATAAAATGGCAGTACCGTACAAAATTAAACGTGCAGTTAGATATTGATGCCTATACCTCTCACTTAAAACACTCAATATTTTTTCTGACTCAATTATCTTATTTTCAGAAATTAAATCACACTTTCCTACCTTTAGAAAGTCATAGAGATGTTTAAGGACACCAATGCGCACTTCATCTAGATCTTTCAAGAATCCATTGAAAATTGGCACCAGATCAGCAGCTGTTAGCTGATCCCCTAGAATAACTGCTAGTTCATGTATAGAGAAAGCTAGTGTCCGGCGTACCTTCCACTGCAAACAGTTTAAGAAGGGATATAGATTAGGCACCATAACTGGGAAAAAAACAGCTTTTAAAACTATACCCATGTGAGGAATTGAGAGAGCCAAAGAAATGGGGCAAGCTACACAGCAGTAGAAAATGTTAATTATGTTTATGAAGTCTGATTTAAATCTTGAATTTTATAACTTTAGTGTACATTTAATTCCTTACAAGAAAGTATATGATGTTATAACTTCAGTGCGAACTGAACAAAAAGCTACTCAATTCTGGTTTATCATTAGAAATTTTTTTTTTTTTTACCTGTACATCTGAGGCCAATGTCTCGTAGGTATCTTTCAAGCAGTGCCAGTTCTGCCTGCCCAGCGTTAAGGCCACTCCAGGAAGACTATATGCACAGTGTTTGGCAATTTCAGTATCAACAGTCTGGGCTCGAGCAGGGTCAGTCATTGACAAGTACTGGTCTAGTAAAGGTTGAGGTATGATATCCTGTAAAGAGAGCACATCAGCAACACACATTTTCCATTAATTTAGAATCAGTAAGAAAATATACCTGCTGTGCTACAGTATTCTCTTGCTGTCAACCAGCTGGCAGCAAAATAAAAACAGTGGCAAGACAGTCCATTTTATGGGTTAGCTTTACAAACTAAGTAGTTATTTGTCCTCCCATTAGGATAGGACAGTCAGCAATGAACAGTAAATATTACTTTATCAACATGCTACATCAAATCAAACTGAAAATTTATTCTTTATCGTAGACAAACAACAAATCCAATGACAAAACAGTACAGTCAGCTCCTACCTTTGTTGCACAGATTGCCTCTAAAGCACCAAAAAGGCAGCAGGTAGGCTTGTTTACCAGAAACATATTTTATCTAGTTTTCTGAATAAAAACAGTTCTCCTTAAATGCTCAGAGCATTTCTTCACGTTCCGCAACTGACCGATTGCAAAAGCCATTGCTGTATTAAGGATAAGATGAACTGTATCTAGCACTCCACTACAGCAGTTAGATGCTATTTTAATCACCTGTAACTTTGACTTGTCATCTTCAAATGGTGGATTATTTTCTTGCTCTTTCTTTAAAAATACACTAGTTCCTCTGTGTTGTTCCTCTGAGTCCTGTAAAAAGGATGTACTAGCTAGTGAAATAAGTTAGACTTAGCACTGTTTGTGATGTTCCAAAGCATCACCCTAAGAACAATGCAATTCAGATACAGAATAGCCTTTTATAGACAAAGCCTTGTACAGGCAAAGCCTTATTCAGTGTGTTTATACACGTGCAAAAAAGACAACAGTTGTACACTAAAGACAAACACTATTAAGACCACAGAGCAAAAAAAAAAAAAAACCAGGAAGGAATGGTAGTTGGATTTTCCTCTAAAAAATGAATAAATTTAATGATTTAAATTACTTTTACTATACTCTTAAATAGCTTTTATTCTTAGCGTGAATTTAACTATTAAACAAGACAGCTAAGCAGTTGCTCCAAGTATGTCAATATCATGCTAAAAGCATCACTTATTTTGGAAAGTACTGCTGGAAGCTCCAAGCTCATCAAATCATGATGCACACACCTCTCCATAAATATCAACAGAAAACTTTGAGAGAATTAAAGGGTTTAAAAGACTAAAACCATAGGAAGTCTAAAAGATCAGTTTTTTACATTTGTGTGTGTACAGGTCTTATGTGCAATTTTCTTCATAGACAAGGAGAGGTTTTTTTTCCTGTATCACTCACAATTAGCTCCAGCAACATTAAATACTGCACAAATAATTCTTTTTAACTTCTATCTGTACATTATAATCAAGAAATAGTAACCAGGAGCTGTGTAGGTGTCACCACCTGATTCAGCCTCCTGTTTGAAGATAAAAGACTAATTTTAGATTCATTGCAGGAAGAGGTGAGACCACACTTGAAATGTTTCATCTGAAAAATCCTACAAGGCTACTGCAAAACTTTAACTCTTAGGTAATCTGTGTGCAAGTAGAAATAATAGCTCTCAGAAGTGTTTTTTTTTTTTTAAATGAGTAGCATATGATAGTAACAATGTAGTAGTGCTCAAAGGCTTCAGATCAGAAGTGGGTCAACTATGTCAGGAACTACATGAACGTACACATTACTTCAACTGGTAAGAATTAATTTCAGTCATGGAGCACAATGCATACTTACTGTGCTTTTCAGTATACTGGTGGTGGACTGGCCACTGATGTCATCCTGGGATGCCGTGGATGAAAGTGTGTCTTTCTCCAGCTGGTTGCAGCTAGCATCTGAAACAGCTGTTTCATATGAAAAGGTTTTGTTCTGAAGTTTGCCATTGTTCTCTTCCATTTTTTTGGTCTCACAGTCCCCAACAGAATCAAACTGAGCAGCTCTGAGAGCAGCAGACAACACTTGGACCTGAGCTGTGTAAAGCAAAAGAGACTATTTAGTCTCCCTTCTGCACCTAAAAGCGTTAAACTTGCAATTACTTAATCTGAAAGGATAAAAAGCAGCCCAATCTAACCTTCACAAAAACATTATATTAGCAAACATTTTCTGATAGAAAGGCCTGTTACTCTTCCACAAAACCTCCACATAAATTAAGAGCAATGATTTGGATATATTAACATTCTCAGCAGAAGCATTCTACCAATTTCTACCACTGAAAGTTATTTCTGATAATCCCCCACAAGTTATCACAACATACTGGCTCATATCCCATTCTTTATACTGTCAAACCTATCAATACAAACTCTTTTGTATTGCTTGAATTGCTTTAGATGCCTGGGAAAGGCATTAACATGCATTTAAAACATTTCTTAAAAAAAAAAAAAAAAAGAACACCAGACAACATTCTAACTAGAGGATGGATGGAGTTAGTCAAACCACCTCTGAACTGTTTTGCAGAAGTGGATTAAAAAAAGTCAATTTTACACTATATCACCAATAAACTTAAAACAAACTGTATTTTTATGTTATGGTACATTGCTACTAAGTTACTAAGAGTTCGGAATGCAAAAAACTTTGAGGTTGTTGCATCTCCACAGGCCTATGGCAAAGTATAGTCTCAAGACAAAACATTAGAGCATAATTTAAAGGTGAAGAATACTAGAATACTTCGGAAATGAGGGGAAAGGACAACTTTTAAAACAGCAGAAGAATTGATAACAGGTATATTTATAAGTATTTTGGCAGTCAGAGCAGGAGGGAAACAGATTAGTATCCACATCTCCTTACTCTGAGAAAGGAAGCATGACTATCCAGATAAAATCGTAATTAAAAAGGAGTGCGTGGGGGAGATCACTGCTTTTTCCCATGCTTCTCCAAACCCCTCATTTTCTCACCGCATAGATGTCGAGCTAACATCTTTCCGTTTGCTTTTCTTCACCATAACAGGTTTTTGCTCTTTTCTTCTTGCCTTTACTCTCTCCCTTTTCTAAAACTCATTTATATTTTTTTCCTCTTTTCATTCATTCATTTGAATATCCACTTTTTCTTTCACTACTTTAAAATTTATTTTTTCACCTCTCTCTTTTAAGTCTTCCCCTTTCATTCTGATCCTTTCCCTTCTCACACATGAAAAGTTTTCGTGGTACCTTTCTAACCTGCCATGAGGAGCCACATAAACATGCCACACTGCCACTCTGCTTACTGCTCACAGCATAGCAAGGAATCCAAATGACGCTCCAGTTGCATGCAGAGAAGAGGGATGAATAAACAGACAGATGAAAACTTAATTCACTACAATACTCAAGAGACTTAGTGGAATGAGAAACTGAGCTGACTACGGACGACAGCCTTGTCAGGTGGGTTTTACCACCTTATGAGTACTAAGCCACTTAATGTAGTCAAGTGTTTTTGTAAAGGCCAGGAGAAAACCTACTGGGAGAGAATGTTATTCTACTGTTACAGAGTCTCACCTTGAACATCTGGATCATCTATGTGTTCCTGTAAGCTTTCTAGAACTTTTTTTATTTCACTACTAGCAACACAGTTATTACGTGGCACAGAGCAGCTGTCTTTGTGCTTCTCAGTCTTGAACTGAAGCAACTCCAGATCCTGACTTATATCAGGCAGAGGAGGGCGCCAGTATAGAAAAGTATTAAACACATCCTCAGCAGACTGCAGCCTTGAGTTCGTTCCTGGAAAATTGCTGTCCTTAGTGACGTCCACCACACCAGCAACGACTTTGTTATCCTGAGACAATCTAGACAGATCTTCTCCAGGACTCGTACAACAATCTGAACTTGCTTCCCGTATGTCTTTATTTAGGTTCTCAACTGAGAGCAGCATATTAACTTCAGCTGAAGTCTCCTCAGTCGATGACTCTGCTTTGATTTCCATTGGTTGTTCCAAACTATAACAGACACTCACAGTTATCCATATAAAATATCTATAACTACTTTTGCAGTAAAATACTTCATAAAAGAGAACAACTACAGAAGCTTACTTTCTCTGCAGAAAGACAGAAAACATTAGCACTATGCTTTACTTCAGTCTTCCCTTTATCTTCCTGTGAAGCCATCAAAGTCAATTACATTTCAATAACGTGGCTACACTTCAATAAACATACAGTAACGTGGCTACACTTCAATAAACATACAGTAACGTGGCTACACTTCAATAAACATACAGTAACGTGGCTACACTTCAATAAACATACAGTAACGTGGCTACACTTCAATAAACATACATGCACAACCTCACTTTTGACACCTTTTCTGGAACTATTTTCTTAATATTTTTAGCCCTAAGCAGCAACTAAAGGAATTACCTTCTTGTTTCTCCCTTCCACTACACCGTATCTTTCCCATGATTTTACCTGGACGATGTAGCATTTCTACTAGAGTCAATTAAAGTTATATTGTTGCTTGGTTGACAGGAATTGGAATTTACATCTTGTGTTGATGGTCGGATGCTCAGTGTCCCATCTTCTCGAATGTAAAGACCAGCACTTGAAGGGTTTGCAAAAGTAGAAATAAATGGACCAAGAGACTGAAAAGCTGCCTGACGAACCTGGGATAGCATAAAAACAACATTCAGAATTCAGGCAACTCCCATAAAATTAATGGTGAAAAATAAAATTTGGTTCCAAATTGTTTCTTACTATAACAGCTTCATTTAATACCAAATATTACCAATTATCAAATAAGTGACACCTACACAAAAGGTGTCAGAATCATAGAATGGCTTGGGTTGGAAGGGACCTTAAAGATCATCTAGTTCCAACCCCACTGCCATGGGCAGGGATGCCACCCACTAGATTGGGTTGCCCAGGGCCCCATCCAGCCTGGCCTCAAACACCTCCAGGGATGGGGCATCCACAGCTTCTCTGGGAAACCTGTTCCAGTGACTCACCACCCTCTGAGTAAAGAATTTCCTCCTAAAATCTAATCTAACTCTCCCCTCTTTTAGTTTAAAACCATTCCCCCTTGTCCTGTCATTATCTGCTCGACTAAAAAGTCATTCTCATTTTTTTTTTTTTTTTTTAAAATAAGCTCCCTTCAAATACTGAGAGGCTGCAATGAGGTCTCCCCAGAGCCTTCTCTTCTTCATGCTGAACATCCCTAGCTCTCTCAGTCCTTCTTCATAGGAAAGGTGCTCCAGCCCTTTGATCGTCTTCGTGGCCCTCCTCTGGACCCGCTCTAACAGGTCCACATCCTTCTTGTGCTGGGGGCCCCAGACCTGGATGCAGTACTCCAAGTTGGGCCTCACAAGGGCAGAGCAAAGGGAGACAACTGCCTCCCTCGACCTGCTGACTATGCTTTTGTTGATGCAGCCCAGGATAGAGCTGGCCTTCTGGGCTGCAAGCGCAGACTGCTGGCTCATATCAAGCTTTTTGTCCACCAAATATTAAGCATGTATCTACAAACATGATAAGGAATTTTTTTTTTTTAATTACAAATTTGAAGCACATCATTGCGTCAACCAGTATCTCTAACACAAGCTACCTAGTCTCAGAAGAGTGATACAATTATAAAAAAAAACATTTATAGGAATTCTAAGTAACAAAAGAGAGGAAAAACAAGGTAGTTTCTGTTTACACAAGCTTAGAATCTAATCCCAGCAAATTTAGTGTGAAGAATTTACAGTGTACTTCTGACTTGCCTGTTATTTGTGCATGATCTGCCCGGGAAGACACATCGATTCTAGAGTGAGTTACTTACCCATCTGCAAGTGTCACTAATAAGACTGATGAAGAGTGGGGATAGTTTGCTTCTGCGGACTTCTGGGGATGTGGTGTAAGACACTGCCATAAAGCATTCAGCACAAGCTTTTCTCATTCCCCAAACGCTATCAGAACAAAGTTCAAAGAACTTGGGAATCTGCCAAAAATAAGCAAAACTAAGACTAATTAAAGACTAAGCAAAGACTGCAGCAACTTACTATCAAGGTATTTGTTTGGAAACTGGAGACACTGAGAACTCAGAGAGTACAATCAGTGAAGAGGAGAATAAAACCAGGACAAGTTAAAAATATATTAACTGAAGAAACTGGGAAAAAATATGTATCTCCCACTTCATTAGGATTTTATGTGTAACTATATACACTAGGAAAGAATAGAATTATTAATGGCTTATTTTTCCTGAAATTGTAACTTGTCTGATCATCTAGTTCAGGGAAAAGAAAAAGAGTCAGTAATTCTAAAGTATGCATGTGAGCCATCAATCACATTTAAAAATGTTTTGCAAAACAAGAACTGTCCATTTCTATTCAATTCCAGTTTTGCTGTATAATTGGAATCAAAACCTTAGACAAAATCATTTCAACAAAATGCATAAACAGATTATTTTACAGAGAATACAATAGAACTATTATGTATTTATCTGTTCAAAATGTTTAATATCTTGTAAATGCATTTTTATTTTTACTTTTTTTTTTACATACCAGAAGTCTTTCTGTGGCTTCTTGCCCAACTGCATTACAAATGTCACCAAAATTAGCTGCACAAATCTAAGAAAAAAAAGTCATGAATAACATTCTGGCTAACGCACTTTCAAGTGTATTAGTTTTATGATTAACTTCACCATGCATTATTTAACTCCTGTAACAACTGCACGTTTTGACTATTCAAATTTCAGCCATGTAACTACATCCTGTAACATTAACTCATGACGAACAAAGACTCATTAGAGCAGGCTTCTGCAAACCACATGCCTTTGAAACCAGTAGTAGAAAAGGCTTCCGCATTGTGAAGAGTGTCATCTAATTCAGTAATAATTAAAAGGGACTAATAAGCCTACCAGGAAGTTTTAATGACTTTTGGAACAAGAGTTGTCACAAACAAAGCTGACTAAAATATGATATGAGGGTCAGGACTCAGGTATACTGACAGAATTATCTTTGCTATAGCTGAGGCTGGCTTAAGCACTTTGCTGAAGCAAAGTTTAATCAAGGTCTCAAGTTAGTTCCATCTACAGTGCATTATATTACAAATTCTATAATTAAGGCAGAATGGACATTCCCTTAGGTTGCAAAAAAATGTAGCCAAAATCTGAAATCAATTAACATGGGCCTGTGTTAATGTATGATTTATTTAATATAAATTAGAATTATAGTGCTATAACGCAGGTCAAATTCCGACAACCACAGCTTATGTGAAGGACCAAGCTGAAGCTTTGCATGACCCTTAAGTCTACTGAACTATTTAAGACTTCTTATGCTGCAAGTTTCCTTTTGTACTTGATCATGACTTAAAATAAATCTTACATTTCTGAGATTTCTCCTTTGAATAATAACAGGTTTTTTTAAAAAAAAAAAGGAAGAATGTCTCAAATACCTATTATTTTCGAATTTCCGATTTTGAAATAAGATGACAAAGATCAGGCAATCTGTTTGCAATGTAGAACCAAATATGGCGGTTTAAAAATAGGTTGTGAAAAACTATTAAGTGGTGCAAGACCTACTATTCCCCAAGGACCGTTATCTATTTCTTTACTGAAATACAGAATCTGTAGTTTTAACTTATTGGCATGACTATTCTTCCAGACTCTTTCAAATTTCATCAGTGAAAGTTATGACTAAATTCTTCAAGAAGGCATTTGAATAGCTACATACAAATTCCTGTGAAGCACTTCAGGGTTGAAAACACACCAACCTTTCGGACTTGAAACAATTTCCCATCACTGCAAAGTTCACAAAAACGAGGAAGCAGCATGTGCTCAACCGTTGTTCTGCTCAGCATAGAAGCCATTTTACAGATTATCTAAAAATCAAGAATGGGATATGCGGAAGGACAAGAAAGTTATAAAGCTTATAAGCATGGCCCAAAACTCCTCCTAAAAACTACTTCTGAGAGCAAGAAAGCAACTACTATCAAATAGATTTCAGTGCTGTACATCACTCATGTTTTATATACCTGTTTGTGTGAAGCACAACTGTAGTTTTTATTTAAAATCATTCCATGCCGCTGTTCCTGAACATATTTCTTTACATTATTTAACTGGATTAAAAGGACAACTAATTGACTTCTATTAATAAATGCATTTTCAACATGACTTACAATGTGGCATACACTGTTATTTTTGTACAGAGAAGACAAAAAGTTCCACTGCACTAGCTAGTATATAAAGCCACAATCTTTAAGCAAATGACAAATACCTCAAACTTAGGCATGCAAGTAACCCTTTTGGTTTTAATAGGACTGCACAGATGCTTAAAAACAAGCATAGTCCCAGCTATTTACAGGATCAGACAACTTGACAAAACGAAAGTTTGCTATACAACAGGAGAAAAAAGGGAGTAAGACAAACTAGTCGTATAAGTGAACTAGTGCACACTTTACAGGAATCATACTCAGAAATTTTAAGAATTAACATCTCAATTCCGTAATTGAAGTTAGTAACACGCTCGTTAATTTAGCTCCTTTCTCTGAGGAACTGCCAATTTCAACTACCACAACAAATCATGTTACTGATGTGAAAATCAGGTTCTTTGGAATGTAGGTTTCCTTTCAACTCACAGTTTTTGGAATAACATGCTGTAATCTTTATATTTGCAATGGTAAAAAGGAAGGGGCACCCAGGCACCTTTCTCCTCAACTATTCTGCCTGCAGCATGAGCAGTTTAATGCAAACACAAGTGTTGTCAGATTAACAGTACTCATCCTTCTATTTTTTTTTTTTCCAAAATAAGTTTATTCCTACAAACATTTGCCTTCATAATAGAACACTATGTAAGAAATAAGAAAGATGGTTTTCAAGTGCTTTCCTAAAAATTTCAAAATCCTAAAAGGCATCTGGTGCTCAGATATCACCCTGAAAAACTGCCTAAGCAATGCCCAGCTCCCAAACAAGGAAGAGGAAAATCTAGCTGGTAAAACTGTTTTACAGGTGAAGTGTCAGATATCAATGCTGAAATGTAATTACACACCAGCACATTTTGTGGAGTCAACTCATTTCTTGAAAGTGAAGAGGGAATGTGGCTTTTTGGTTTGTTTGTTTTTTAAAAACCACTTATTTCTTAAGACCAGGATCATCATTCATACACTTTTAAACCTGGTAGAGCAAATGTAAAGAAACTACAGGGGAACACAGCGAACTTAACAAGAACTAAAGCAAGGCTGCCAAGAACCAACTGCATGTTAAAGTTATTTGGTGACTACCATTTTGACAATCATTTATCATCCTGAAGTATAAAGATAATTTCTTTAAAGCTGATCTTTTCAAAAACGCCAATTGTGTTAAACTAAAAATTCAAATATGTTGATGAATAAATAAAAAAGGCTTTGATACTTATTCCTATTTAATGTCAGCACTATTCCTGGACTTCATTTTAATTACTGTTACAAATAAAAAGGAATGGTAATTCTTGCTCATACTCAGTTCAAGTACTCAATACATCAATCTATAGGAAAAAGCCCCTCAATTTCTGCAAAATAACTTCTACAGAGTTTGAAGATCAGATACTTTATAGTTTTAAGCAGACATTCTTGTTATCAATTACAGTAAATAACTCATTTCTCAAGAAGCAACAGTTCAAAATGATTCCTTAAGCACTTCACTGATGCAGAAGCCCAGATTTCCTCACTGCACAACAGGCACAGGACCTAGAAAAAGCTTACCTGGAGTACCTCTACACTTAGCCAAAAGGCATTAATACTCAGGACAACCTTGCTTTCTTCTTGAATTCTACTAAGACACAAATCCTACTCTCATTTTCCACCTTAAAGTATGATGTATCAAGTCCTGACCCTGTTCAAATTCTTTGAGAATTTACATTTTTTTCAGACGTGCTCAACATTACAAATGGCTAAGAAACCTACAGATTCAAGACTCAACAGCTTAACACACTTAGGCTATGGTTCCAAGCTTCAACTGTATCACAACACCAGTGTTTCAATTCTCAACAGAACAACTAACAAGTAGAGAAAGAATACAACAAACTGAAATAGTAATAGTATAGAATGTTTAGGTTCCATGATTAATGTAAAGCTCTCAGGCCACTAAGAATGCAAGCACAATTTTTATTTTCTGTTTCTTATGCTTATTAAAGTCTCGCACAAAGTTGTTATAAATATATTCTATAAGAGCTTTACAATTGCACTGCTCAAAACTAGAGAACATAAGCAATAAAAAAAGCCTAAAAATGTAAAGATATGAGCTTTCTTTCAAATTCACTTACATTCACAGCTTCCACCTTGTACTCATCATCACTGTCAGGAGCAGAGAGGTCCAACAGAATTGGACACACCTTGTTTTCAATGTCATTCTGAGCAACAAGATCTTGTTCTAGCAGTATGAGCAGTGCTTCTTGACCTGCCTTTCTAACCTATTAATACGAACGAACAGAACAAAAGTCTATCACTGTAAAAACAATATTTAGTGACGTGAGAACCACAAAAGGCATGTTTTCATTGAACATCTGGGTACAAATTTAAAAAAAGAAAAATAGAAAAAGTTCAGTTTTAACAATAAAAGGAATTAGTAATAAATACTAAATTTTAATATAATTGTTAGATGCCCTTTAATCAAATCCTGAGGAGAAGCCAAAATATGAAGTAGAATTCAGGACCTGTAAGTTATGACTCCAATAACAGATTGTGTCAATATGCTGTCAGGTAAATCCTACAAGTTTCCCCATTATCCGCTAAGGGGAAAAAAATACATATATTCAGATCTCCCTATCAAAGCGTGCTGAAATCAATAAATACAAAGCACTAGTAAGAGCTACGTATCAATTAATAGGGAATTTATTATCTCTTCTTCATGCCTCTAGTTCACCTAACCACAGCAAATTTTCCAACTATTCAACTCACATAGTTTGTTTTTCCTACCTGATTGTTAACATCTGTGAGGTATCTCACTACTATGGGCATAAGGTATTCAAAAAATGCTGTTGGGAATTTTGGTCGACTTTCTTGCAGAAAAATGGCAATTGGAGGTATTTGTTCCATCAGCTCTGTACGTACAGTTGGTTCTACCAACAAAAAGAAAGTCAAAATTACATCAGTAAATTCAAAATTAAAAACAAGTACTTTAAGAAAAAGGTAGGGTTTTGTTTTGGTTTAATGTTTTCACAACAGAGAAAAATGAGAAGACTCAGAACTTAAGGAAATATCACCACTTAGATTGCTGGTTCTTAAAGGAAAGCCAACTAAAACAGAATAGCCTCGCATGTATCACCACAGTCCAGAGTTACAAAAATTAAAGAAAATAAATACATTCAAACCTGCATCTTCAGATAGCCTGACCACTATTTCCATTACAGTCAGGAAATCTTCCTCATTATTACTGAAATCTCGAAAGACATCCAAAAGACCTCTGGCAATAATTTGCCTGTGGAGGGATAATACATTAATTGCCTTAATATCTTGTCAACAACACACAGGTGGTATGCAGGAGGAACTTATTAAATGTAAATGGGCACCTTAAAAAAAAAAAAAAAAATCAAGCTCTTCTCTGAACATTCAGACATACTAACCATACAGTTTTGCCATGCCCCAACAAAATGGAGATGGAATCCAGATATATTATTTAGAGGACCAAGAAAAACTACGTTTTACGGAAATTTTATATAACAGTCATTCAAACAGAAATTTTGCATTTAACAAATTAATTAAAGAAGTACTGATGCCCTAAGATCCACAATGCTGTAAGACTCAGATTGTCATCAAATGTAATTGTTGAACCCTCACCTGTTAAATACATTATCACTGAAGGCATATTTTTCTAGACGGGCCAGTGGAGTCAAATTATCCTGTCCTGGAATGTCTAAGAATGCTGTTATCCTCATGCTATCACAGTCTGGTCCATAATCTTCAAATCCAACTTGAAAGACAAGAAGAGTAACAAAAAAAAAAAAATCACCCAAGAGTTAGCAAGAGATGCTGGAGTATAAAATATGCTATACCAATACCTCTACCTCTTCTTAGAATTATTCTTCAAAGCAAAACTATCTGTATATCACTGAAAACTGCTTACAAAAATCTTAAGTTGTACCTAATGAAGTCAAGAACAATATTTGCATATAGACCTGTAAATTCAAGCCTTGAAATGTAATCCATTTCAGCTGTCAATATCTTGGCTTTTAATACATTTCACTTCACAATCTGAGTGAACTGATCACATGCACTATAAGTTAAGAGGGCTCAACTGACAGAATTGCATGCCACAATCTGACAGACAAATTCAAAAGGAAAATAGGTCCCATTAAAAGAAACTGAAATTTTTGTAATGATAGAAAATGCAAAACCGCATTGCTTTAAAACAGCAAACTCTTGCATCTGTTTCAAAGTTACCAAGGCACATTTTTCTCACTGCAGTGACTGGGTCCCACTCATTTAAATCACACCGGTGGCTTTGGGGAAAAAAACCTCAACTTCACCTTATTTGTGAACATACTGGGAGCCTTCTACTGCAGACGTTATCAACAACAGTTTCCCAAATAAAACCTCTATTTTCCAAACCCTTTTTGTATTTGTAGACTTTTAACCAAATATTACCATACCAACCATTAAAATTTGCCCCACCAAGTCTTACAGGCACTGAATCCAGTAACATGCACTTGATTACAGATTACAGGCAAAAAAATGACTGTGAGGGGGAATGGGAATATGATAACGTCACTGCCAAATTATTTCTTATGCTCCTTCTTTAAAGCAAAGGCAGTGAAGTAGCCTCCCTGCAAGACACTCTTCCACACAAATTCTCTCATTTCAGCAACAGATACAGGAACACATACAGCAACTAAATCTACAGAAAAAGTTGCACTGGAGTAGCTGATATTTCTCCTCTGGGTTTACAACTTTCCCAACAAAGCACATTTAGAATTACGTGCACTTTGCTCACACAAATACTACAGCTACCATGATCTTCCTTCAACACAAATCGTGCCCGTACTGCTTCTCCTATGCAAGAAATGGTCTCTCTCAGATCAGCAAATGCGCTAAGAGTGACAACCACTGCAGAAAACCAGCCAGTTTCTGACTTGGCAGGATACAATATTAGGTATTTAAATTGGTAAAGAAAGAACAAAACTGGTAATAATTTGAAAGCACAATGACAAGCCAAATGGATTTGAAACTCTGCCTACACAAATAAAATCTAGCCACTCCAAGTTATGCCTCTACAGGCAGAAATGTCCTGTCTTCAGGGAGGGGAAGTTACGTGGTGCCCGCATATTAAAAAACAGCAGAGCTTTGGCTAAACAAGTAAGCAAACCAAAACTAGGTTCATTAATAGCATCAGTTTCCCTTGTTTATGAAATGGGAAGAACAGGAATACCCTCTCCCTCTGACGCACTTGGAAGAGCAACAAGTGTGCATATAAAGAGCTATGTAACCCCCATCTTCAGTATTCTGGTTAAATAAAAAAAAAAAATTACAGTCGTTCCCAATGCATCATCCCAGTCAGTACAAAGCTTTTGCACAGCTTAAAGAAAATCTTTATTATTTCATAATACGCTCTGTAATCACCAGTAGGTTAAATGGTGTGTATATGTAACTACAAAGTCTCTGATACAACAATTTCTTCAGGACTGAAGTGGCTGTACCTTAGTCAGGATAATCAGGTTTCAACTCTATCCTTTTACTTTATCATTAGTTTTTATCATCAACACATCTCTAAAGAACTCCTTAATCTGAGAGCTGATGTAATGAACTTTGGCTCAAAACTGCATTAATATCTATTATAAATTACTTTTTATATAAAAAATACACTATTACCAAGAGGTACCAAGCCTCAGCTTTTTTCCTACAAGAAAATCTGATTTTATAAATATATATACACACATACATGTATACAATTGATTTCCCATTATTTAATACTCAGTTTTTGCTTTCTATCCTTAAATGGGCTGAATCTTTAGAAGACACTGTTTTCCAAACTCACAGAAGTTATCCATTACTTTAACTAGGAAATATTTATTAGCACACACATTATTCTGCTGTCCTCAACACAAAAGAAAGCAAAAGCTACTGGGACAAATTATAGACCTTTCTGAGATGAAGACTAATGAAATATGGTTTCCTAGTATCAGACACAAACTGAAGCCAAAACATTCTCAACAGAAATACAGCTCATTTAAAAAAGAAATCATCTGAACACACTTGAGGCAAAATGTTATACCTGGGTCCTAGGGCTGGGGGGAAGCAGACTGGATTTATGAAAGCAGTTTCCAGGGAACTTACTTGAATTAAAAGATGGAGCAATTCTGCATTCTGTAATCCTTGCAGACAATGAGCTCCAACCAACAAGTTCAATCGGATTCAAACAGACGAAAACTGTAGAATTAGACTAATTGTTCACATTTAAAATGTTTACAGAGACACAAGTGAGCCCACAGTTACATGATCAGAAACATATGCTAGTTACTCTTGGCTTTTTAAAATGATTATGTATTCTTGTGACACCCTTACTCCCATTCAGCTAGCCATTACTATTTCTAGCAGCTGTTCTTTATATACTTTTAAAGTTGTCAGGTTCAAAACATTTACTTGCACAAGTGTTGATAATTTACGTTACACAGACCTAATGGGTTCTACTGCTAGCCTTCCCACCAAGCACAGTACCTGAAGAGGTAGCATCCAGGATTTCCTGCTTCAAAAGAAACCTCCTGGTCACTGAAAGCTCACAGGAAGTTATATGATGTAAGATTGCA
Organism: Chauna torquata; assembly: GCA_013399475.1. NCBI lineage: Eukaryota > Metazoa > Chordata > Aves > Anseriformes > Anhimidae > Chauna > Chauna torquata. The sequence continues at coordinate 96,601 of VXAL01017096.1, forward strand.
GATTTCATAGAATCATAGAATCATTTAGGCTGGAAAAGACCTCCAAGATCATCCAGTCCAACCTGTAACCTAGCACTGCCATATCCACCATTAAACCATGTCACTAAGTTCTGCATCTACATGTTTCCTGAAGACCTCCAGGGATGGTGACTCAACCACTTCCCTGAGCAGCCTATTCCAATGCCTCGCAACCCTTTCAGTGAAGAATTTTTTCCTAATATCCAACCTAAAGCTCCCCTGGTGTAACTTAAGGCCATTTCCTCTTGTCTTCGCAGCTGGCGCTTGGGAGCAGAGACCAATCCCCACCTCACTACAGCCTCCTTTAAGGTAGTTGTATAAAGCAGGAAGGTCTCCCCTGAGCCTCCTTTTCTCCACACTGAACAACCCCAGCTCCCTCAGCCACCCCTCATAAGACTTGTTCTCCAGACCCCTCACCAGCTTTGTTGCCCTTCTTTGGGCACGCTCCAGCACCTCAATGTCCTTCTTGTAGTGAGGGGCCCAAAGCTGAACACAGTATTTAAGGTGCGGCCTCACCAGAGCCCAGTACAGGGGGACAATCACTTCCCTAGTCCTGCTGGCCACATTATTTCTGATTTACTTTCTGAGGCTGCAACACTCTCCACCTCCAAAACCAAACTCTAACCATCCTTATGCCTCTGCAATTACAATAACATATATTTTGAAATACACACAGATTGTACACTCTTACACTAGCTAATTTTTGAGGCTAGACACCTGCTGTACAGAGGTGGCTAGCCTCAAAGCTATTAAGGCCTAACAAAAAAAAGAAAAAAAATTCAATATACCTGCCATTAACTTTATCTAGTGCCCACTTGTTACTGAGTTAAAAAAACTGTTTAAAAATGAAGGCACGCATTGGTTCACTTTACTATTAGCCCCTTTGAATATTTTAGCAGAATTCCTACCAAGTCAAATAACAATGAAGTAAATCTCAATTATAAAGCTGACTACAACACTACACCTAGGACTAATTTTGTAAACATGATAAATGTGCTTAATTTTACTACCTGAGTAGTTTTATTATTCATTTAAATTAGCTAAGCACACATTAGTGCTTCTAGGACCTGAGGGAAAACAGAGCAGACTACTTATGCTGAGGATGAAGAGAGTTAAATACCTGAAATTTTTTCCACACACTCTCAGCACACATAAGTTAGGAACAGACACGGCAGAATCCATTTTGCCTTCTCTCGAGATTTTTTTTTTTTCCATAAAACAAGAAGCTATAGGTTCTTACAAGTTTCAGAATACAGAATACTAGAAAATAAATTACAGAAAAATAATGAACTAGTACTTTAATGTATCTAATATTCTTTCATTCAGTATTTTCCCCCCTAATGATAACAAACAAACAAGCTTGAAATCTCTCCATCTATAAACAAGAACTTTTGGTCAGCCCTGAAGTGGTCAGGCAATCAGACTCGATGACATCTGTAGGTCTGTTCCAATGGAGCTATGCTAGTCTATTCTACCTATTCAAAGAATACCTGTGACAGTATTCACAGCTCAATTTGAATTCACTATGCCTTAGTTTGACCTAGACTCAAAAGCTGCTTAGAGCCCACAAGGAACACCTACAGCGTTACAGAATTTAGCTATGCAATTCAACATCACTAGCTAGTATCACTATATCACCAACCACTTTTTCCAATACAAAACATTAAATGCTAGTTCACGAGCTCAAGGAGCTCATTATTTTTCTTCTGGTTTTTAGAAGGAAAAACAATTTTTAAATGCGTGTTCTTAATTCTATCAAGGGTATATTTATGCTAATTATTTTCTTCACCTTACAAAAACATTATTTCAAACTGCAGTCAATGAATTTAGGTAGATTTTACTATAGTTTTGCCCCAGATTCAAAGGAATCCCCCAGGCTGTCAGTTTCACTGGAACTGATCCTCATTGTGGATAATGCTATTTCACCAACTTAAGAAAGTAAAAATCCAGTTCCAGTGATTTGACTGATTTTCCTAAAACGCACCATGAATTCTTTACTACAGACTAGTCATTGGATTAGCACAACAATATCTCAATCTAGATGGAATTTCCTAAACTCTACTGTAACATAAACTGAAGACAGCTTTCAGTGCCCTAACTCCAACTGCGCTGCCAAATTCATAATCAAAGGTTATTTTTAAAACATAAGACTTCCATAATGCTTTAAAATATATTTCCCTTTATTTACATGCTCATCCTGAAAATGATCATTCCTTTTACATAAATTTTAAGCGACCCATATAAAATGTTTATTAATTACTGCTTATCGCAAAGCTTTCTTTATCTGAACTTTATTTTTTAAATTAACTTCATAACTCAAACCAGAGTGTTGCATACAAGCATCAAACTTCATCAACTTAGCAGGCAAATTCTTTACCAACAGTCTCAGCAGAACAGCCAAAGACTGAAAAAATAATGGAGAACGAACACTTAACTCTTCATGATGCTCACCTCCAGTTCAAGGCCAAGATCCATACAACACTATGGGAAATTTGCATGTACTTTTGCTGTTTGTGCTTTACACTCAGCAAACAGAATTCAAGTGACCCACTACTATCTTTGTTTTATTACATGGACAAAAAAAAAGCAAGAAAGGGAACAGGGAACAATTCAGAAAGACCCACTCAATTCAACTAGCTAACCATTCATTAGCATTATGAAGTGGATTTTTGTGTGTTTTTTTTTAAATTAGAATGGAAAGAATAAAAAATTTTCAAGTCTTAAATAAGGCACTGCAGCAACAACTGTTGCAGCTCTCTAGCTGTTAGAGAAACTCAGGTGAGATACATGTGCTGAGCTCTGCAAAAGTCTTCGAATCAGCTCAAGCACATTGAAATGTATCACCTAATTTCCTTCTCACTTAAATCCTGCTCAATATATGCACATTTTTCTTATTTAAGGTCTTGACACAGACTTCTTTCATTTACTTACCACAGCAAGCAACAGCCTTTAGTACCTACTTTTAAGCAACTTTTTACAGTGTTATCATGATTTCAAATCCCTACATACTAAAAACATGTATTTCAAGTATTATCCTCCGAGGTTTCCCCATTGCAAATTTTTTTTTTTTTTTTTTTGTTTAAGATTTCTAGCTTTTAAAATCAATAACTATTAAGGAAGGAAAATGTATACACATAAAGACACAAACACAAAACAAACCAAAAACTATTTTACATACAGTTAATCTCACCACTTATCCATTATTTTCATCTCAAAAATTCCCAAGTTTTTCTTACTAGTGTTATCAAAACAAAATAGCGTGTCATTTGTTTTTCTGCTACGTACTACTGAAACACTGAAACCTCAAATACCGAGAGCAAAAACAGTTAACAGCAACAACTAAGAAAACTCCACAGGGTGATCTCCTGCCTGTGGAGGCAATATCCCTGCACATCTTTCCAACAGAACTCTTTAACTCTCATTTATACTCCAGTGTTTGTCCCGGTGTTCCTCAAGATCACCTTCTTCCTAACTTTGAATATTTACATTGGATTGGGAAGAAAAAACCTTCTGTTGTACATTTTCAAGTACTATTACACAATAACATTTCAACGGTAAACATATTGAGTCTCTTGCAAAAAAAAAAAAAATTCAAGCATCAGCTTTCAGTTTTTAATAGGAAAGTCAATCCAGCATCCCAAGTACCAATGAAACCACCCCACACACCTAGCTCGTTTCTAAAGCAACACCAGTTCACATGATTAGTGGCCAGAGACTTATCTCCTTAAGTAACAGCTCTTTCCAAGGTGTCTGATGCGCATTCAGCTCTAATCCTGTAACAAAACTCTGGACTATACCGGCTTGAGATGAAGCTGCTGCCTTGTCTAGCACCCAAACCAGGGTACTTAACCTAAAAACACCTGTTTATGATAGCCAACTGGAGTAGAAGGGCGGTCTTCTTTTATTCCCTGCTTCTGAAGCACACACACACAGCAACAACACCTATGCCTAGTGACGTGAACAGTAAAACACACAGCGCCTTTAGCAGCATCTAAAGCACTTAAAAGTCTCACCTGTTTGAACTATGGTAGCTAGAAAACCCTCCCGACACCCCAGGCTCACTTCCAGCCATAACAGCGAGCTAACCCTTTAAGCCACCACCAGACGGAACTCATTTTCGTTTCCCAGAGATTCATCTCGGGCCATTGTCGAAGGTGCTGTTTGCACAGAACTCAACTATTCAGCAGCCATTTGAAAAAGGGAACGTACTCCCCCAGAAGGAAGGCGCCCAGACGCCGCTCACCACACCGAGCGGCCCCGCGGCCCCTCGCCCAGCCGCCCCGGCCGCTCCTTCCCCACAGGACAGCAGCAGTCCTCCGGCTCGCTGGCGGAAATCGAGCGGTTCCTGGCTTCGAAAGCCGCCCGTCCTCGAACGGCTGTAACTGTCAGCCAGCGTTCCCAGGCCGAGGAGCCACGGACGGCGAGGTAAGAGCCCGCGGCGGCGGGAGCGAGGCAGGCTGCCCTGTCAGCACCGCGCTCCCCCAGACACATGAGTACGCCTTTAACTCGTGAACCCTGGCGCCCTGCAAGCCCTCACGCGGCAACAAAATCCCTTCACCCTGATCTGGATAAAAACGCGGAGATTGAAAGAGAGCAGCAGACGGACGCTGGGGTGGGAGGACGGGGGAGGGCCTAAACAGGGAGGCAGAAAAATAAAAAACAGTTACTCACAATCATCTAAGTCATCCTGCAAATCCACAAAATACAAAGGGATCCCTACAAACAAAAACAAAAGAGAGACACCGGGGGGTTGGTTTCGGAGGGCGGCGAGGACGGCCGCGCCGTGACGGCGGCAGCACCCCGGGTGAGCGGCCCCGGCGCCTCCCGCCCGCGGCCCGCCGGCCCCACTTACCGGCCATCTTGGAATGGACATGGGCGAGGAGGAGGAGGGGAGCGGGAGGGCAAAGGGAGGAGCTGCCGATACTTCCTGCCCCCGGCTCAGCCCCCGCGCGTCCGAAACGCGGCCGGTTTAATAAACAGGCGCTCCCCGGGGATCAATCGCCCCTAAACGGCCGCCGTCCCCTCCTCAGAGGGAAGAAAATCGCGGGCGGCGGCGGCGCCGGCGGGGGGTGTAGTCAGGTGACTCCGGCGGGCCGCCCAAGATGGCGTCCGGTCCGCGGCGCCTGAGGAGGGAGATTCCCTTGTAACCGAGGGGCGGGGGAGGCGGGGGGCTGCCCTCGCTGGCGCTCGGCTGCCCGCGCCCCCGAAGGCCTCGGCCGTACGCCTGTGTCGGGAAGGGCTATGATCGTTCTGGGCTGCGTCTCTGGCGCTCGCTGAAGGCACAGCCTGCCCGGCCATGGCTCTGAGGGAGCTGAAAGTTTGCCTTCTGGGGGTAAGTGTTCCGCGGCCGGCTCTCCGCGGGGCCGCAGCGCGGGCCGGGGGTGCGGTGGGGAGGGAGGGAGGCTGCCCTCGCCCGCTCTGCTGAGGGGCTCGCGGGGCCGGTGCTTTCGGGGGGGTGGGGGGGCAGAGCGTCTGCGAGCCCCACACGGCCGAGCTTGGGGGCCCTGTCCCCGGGAGGGCGCTGGGCCTCGTCCCCGCCGGAGCTGCCGCTGTGCCCCGGCTCTTCGGCCCCCTCCCCTGGAGGAGACCGGGCGGCCGGAAAGGCCTTGCCCTCCAAGGAAAGAGGCGTTTTCACAGGGAGATGCCGCTCCTTTTATTTCGGCGTTGTCAGTTGAAAAGCAACGGAGAGGAAGCACGAACGCTCAGTGTATGCTTCCCTGTTCCTCGCACACTGTCTCGGTCTTGGAGTTCGTAAAAGGAAAAGGATTTCGTGAAAGCATCCGAAACCAAACTCGAGAGAGAGGCAAGGAACCTGAACCGTGGGGGTTTTTTTGTTTGTTTGTTTTAGGTTTTGTTGTTGCTTGGTTGTTTTTTTTTTTTTTTTTAGCAGCATATGTAGCCTTTGATAGTGCCTTAAGTGTCGCAGGCAGTGGAAGGAGGAGATATCAAGCAAAGTGAAGCAGAAGTTTCAGAATTCTAGGAAAAAGCTGTGTCTTGGCTTAGTTTGGATTTGCTCTGAGGACTTCATTGGAGAGCCTAATTTTGTATAGGTGAAGTTTTCTACATCTAAATCTTGTGCTATATAGAGTATGACAGGCAGAATTGTCTTCTTCCTGTAAATGGCCCCATTGCCCTTCAGAGGGAAAATTGTGTGTTTGTGTGCTTTGTGTTATGAAAACATTTGGGGTAACTACTAGCTACAGTTCGCTCTGCATTCCCCCTGCCTGCAAAGTGTTTTGTCCTGTAAGAAGAAGAGAGTAAACACCTAGGAAAATTGATACCTGAACTTCCAGAGCTAGGAACTGCATCTGCATTTCTCTTTAAGATTTGCTTTGTTCATTGATATTGCAAATATTATAAAATACAGAACTGAGGTCATACACATTCTTTGAGAGGAAAACAGCTTGAAAAAATAAACATAAGTGTACATGCTGTACCCAGTTTTGTTGTAATAGAAGATTCAAGATAATGAACGAACGGTGTAAAACTTCATTTTCAACAAAGCACTTGCATTTTTTTCTTAAAACTAGTGACTCTGGAGATGTAAAGTAAAAAGTTCGTTGTTACCTTAGTTAAATGACCATTCAAAACATCTAGCTGCTATTGAGAATGGTTTTAGCACTAATAATGTGTTATTTCACTTTTAAATATGCCTACTATTGCTTGCTTTTTTTTTTATCTAGTTGGTGGCACAAATACATATGTGACCTGAATTTTTTGTTACATTTCTTCTTCTGCCATTTATAATCCTGTAAAGTTGTATTTGAAACATGTTTCAGGTGTGTCACAGAAGACATTTCAGGCCTTTCATTAACCAGGGTGGGACAGCATTAGTCAGAAGTTGAGATGTGTGTGTCACACTTGTATAATTTCATATGCTCAGTTGGCTTGCAAAGATGGAGTGCTATATTCAGTTGCTGTGTATTTTACTAAATGGGATAGGTCTTTCTCTGCTCTAGTTCAAATACGGTTTGTGTATACCTTTGTGGGGGGAAAAAAAAAGTTTGATTAACTGATAATAAGCAGGAATGCAGATTTTTATACTCCTTCATTTAAAAACTTCTTTATAGCAATTTTGTTTAGAAAACTACAACTTAGCAGAGAGACCTTTCATTTTCTGGTAAACAGATATGATAATACCCAACATATTTCAGAATCTGTAACTTCACTGAGATTCTCTGCAGGAACATGTTAATGAAAATATATTGCAAGATGTGAGGACAAAAAGAATCAACCATTTATAGCAACTAGTATCTCTTTCAACTGTTTCCGTTCTTTTTTAGGACACTGGTGTGGGCAAATCAAGTATCGTGTGGAGATTTGTAGAAGATAGCTTTGATCCCAACATCAACCCAACAATAGGGTAAGAAACTAAATAAAGTAAACATGACTTATTCAAGAATCAAACTAAGTTGAAGCTAAAGATCATATGAGGCTTCTCCATGTGTGGCAGCAAAATGTTGTAATAAACATGACTGTAGTCTTAATTAGCCTGTGAGCTACCTTAGGAAACCTGGCAGTATATTTGGCCCTCCTGCAGCTTCCATTTTCATGTGTAAGATCTGAACCCGTTTTGTGTTGCTAATCTCAGCTAATAAAATCGTGTTAGGAGTATTCTACTATAGATGCTTCTGTTAAAGGAACAATGTGCTCTTCTTATGCACTATTCATAAATTTCAAAGTCCGATTATTGTGTGACTGCATGACTTTAATTTTTTTTTGAAGCATCACGTACAATAACAAGTCTCCTAGGTTTTCGAAGACAGCTGATATATTAATTCAAGTTGTAGTTCTCTTCATTAATTCATTCTAATGTTATACATTGATACACTATACACACTCTCTTAAGTAACTGATGAAATTGTTAATGCAATCAGTCTCACAGCTAAGGATGTTTGAAAGATGAGCCTCAGATGAGCAATGTTACTGAGCTCAAATCTTCAAATAGATAAGAGGGAGAACGTCAGGAATTCTTGGAGTGATTGGAAGTTCCTCTGTTTATTTCTTTTGCTGTCCTTTTTATTTTCCAAGTGTCTTATGAGCTGCTCTGCTCAGAATTAATTCTTTACTTACAGGAGGACATGACTTTACTTGATGCTGAGAAGCGTGGGGGGTCAATGCAACTTCCTGTCTCAGGTGCCACACAGCCTCTACTACAGTTTTGACCAGAAAGATTCTGCTGATAAAGATTAGCTGTGTCTCATCCTGTCCTTCTAAAGAGTGCGGTTTCCTTGTGTGTGCACTCTGTCTCTTCTCCCCCTCCCCTTCCCAAACTCTATGCACCCCACCCCCTTTTTTTCTGTATAAATACTGGTATTGAACAGCAAGATATTCTGTAGGAACTATGCTGTTATTTTAATTTCCCTGGTAACAAAAGTAGCCTGTAAGATAGATTGCTAGATTGTTTAGTGAGGTCTTCAAAGGTTGAACATTCTTTTTTGGAGGAACAATGAAACCGATGTGGGGATAGTAGCCATACTGCCATTTGCTTAAGTAGTGGGCCAGGCTGTCCTAAACGTTTAAGTTTAGATTGTACAGAAGGTTAAGACTTATTGCCCACAGTGAAATCAACTGCAAGCAAAACTCCTTGTTGAGACAGATACTACTGAAAGATCAATTTATTTTTTTGTATTACCTGAGGTGTTTGAGAAATTGGTCATCTGTCTTCATTCCTAATCATCCAGATAATTTAAAAAAAAAAAAAAAGCTTTTCTTTTTTTTTTAATTTAGTCTGTTAAATAGTTGGCTAATATGGGTGGTATCTACCGCGGCCCAAAGTCAGCAATCATGCTCATGCATGCAGAGCCTGTTTTAAAAATAAATAAAATTAAGTCTATTTAACTAGTAGGTGACCAGCTATGGTAACACAGACTTAGGCTTTGCAAATGTGAAGAGTGCCTGCCTATGTGGCTGGGATGCTCTGTTTTATAGTTAAACATATGTGACCACACATCTGAACTACCTGGGTTAAACCTTTGAGTAACCTAGTATGGAATTTGCATTATGTCTCCACATATGTGAACTGCAGCCTCCTCAATTCTGCTCTCAGATTCTAAATTCTAAAAAAACTGGGTTTGATGGCTTAGGCCCTGTGTGTCTGTGAGACTGTATAAAGCAGCAGAGCAAAGACTGTGATTTGTGATGCTTCTATTTTGGCAAAGCAGAATTTTCTATAATCTGGAGAAAACTCAGGAGAGTGTTTTTTGGTTTGGTTTGGTTTTTCCTGAGGGGAAGGGCTGAGACTAGTATGAACTTCATTAAATATTGTTGTCTTCTTTCCGGAGTCAGTTTAATTTTATCTTGTAGTTTTTTGGTTGTTTGATGCAGGGGGTGACTTTTTATTTATTTTTTCCTCCCTCTGATGTACCACCTCAGTGTTTGAAGGCAGGAACCGAAAGAGATGACATGCGTATGTTCTCCCAGTGAAATGCCTGTAATAGATGCTATGCGATATCTTACTGTGCTGTTAGAAGATGCTCACCACTGTGGTAATGAGCGTAGTTTGCAGGATAGAATTTGTTTTCATTGACAAAGTTATGGGATTCCTCTGGTTTCGTGAAGTGACAGACTGAAAATCTGCATCTTTTAGCAGTCTTATGACTAAGTGGTCCAAGGCCTTGGTATTTTGGTACTGTGAAATAGTAGTAAAAATGGATCAAAGCTTGTCCGAATGCTGGGATTGTGTGAAGTTCCAGTAAGATACAGCCCCAAAGTTTTAATTAAATTCATTTTTGGAAGTTTTGCTAGACCTTGCTTTTATTTCCTGGTTGAGACTGGGAGGTAGAAAGAACAAAGTGAGGATTAGAGAGGAGTTTGAGTGTCTTACAAAACTAAAGCTGAGAACTAAAGCTATGTTTACTACTGGCTTTGAGTTCATGAGATACAATCTTACATTTCCTGTCCTATTTCCATTCCTCTTAGCATATCTGAGCAATTGTACTTTATTATGACTGCTCATGATTAGGTCATGATGCAAATTTGAATATGGGCAGCTTGTAGAAACCCCATCAGAATTTTGGAACTTTTGTCAATGCTGAGGGCATTGACAAAATGCTACTCTTGCATCTCTAGGAGCTGCAGAATCTTTAGTCTTTCTTTATATCATTAAAAAGGCTTTCTGAATGAGTATAAGATGACTTTCAGGTTCATCTTGTTCATATGGTTATGGTGTTGGCAGGGAGAAGCAGCTAGGAAATTTAGGAGGGATACTGCCTGTGTTCTTACTGGAAGAAGTCAAGGATAACTCTAGTTTGGATGCTGCCAAAGCAATTTGTCTTTGAGTTCTGTGCTCTCTGTCATGTGCTGTCACTCACTTCTGTCGCATTGAAATCTATTGTTTCACAAAGAGTTTAATGTGGAGTTTAGCCTCTATGGTCAGCTAACATTTGGGATGTTTAGTTGTGATGTGAATTAGTGCAGCACAGCTGTTCAATTCAAATTGACTGGACTGTTATATTTTGGTTTGTAGAACCAGATAAGTTTTCGGTGTTAATCTAATTTAGGAATTGATGCCTAATTTCCAGCAGTCTTAAGGGAATGGAAGTCTTTGCTGTGCTTTACAACAGATACTCCTATTGCTTTATTTCCCCTTACTCATTGCTAAAGCACTTCTAGTTACCTGCACTTAAATAAACTGTAGTTAGACTTTCTTTGTAGGGATATTGCAATCTTATATTTGGCTTCTTAAAAGAGCAATCAACTTTGGACAGTGACACACTATTTGGCAAACCGTCTGAGCTTAAGGTATGGGGAGAAGGTTATCTTTTAACAGTGGAAAGCATTGCACAATTGCTTCTTTTTATTTTAAACGTTCATAGCTATTTTGCCATGTAACAGTGAAATGTCAAAAGACTCAAGTTCTATTAACTACAAAAGTGTCATGGACATTACGAAAATCCATGCCCTGGTAGTAGTTAGGGTACAAGAGAAACTGAAGTTCAGAGTCTTGGATGCTGACTTTTAATGTTGTTGATCATGCTGAAAGACTCTTGCTCTCTGACTTTGAATCTACACCAAGTTTAATGTAGTGTAAGAAGCTCCAGCAAAGGCTACCTCTGGGATGCTATCCTGCATCCTGTCCAAAACCGACAGTTTGGAAATCTGCAATATTTTCAAGTGATAGAAATTAAGCATACAAAAGTTGTTTAAGATTACAATGTACAATCTCATATGCTTAGAATAATTATGGCATCTAGAGATCCTAGTCTACAAGAATCTGCATTCAGTGTGTGGCTTTTCTAATAAAAAATGTCTACAGGTAACAGGTACAACAAAGAACTCTCTCTTGTAAAAGAGTAGGTCTCTGAATTCAGGTTTTTGTGGGAAATGTACTGATTTATGTAAAGCAGATTGAATAAAACAAAAAAGGACTTTACAGTATTTTACTGTAATGCATCTGGAAGCTGGTCGGGAGGCAGTTGGAGCATAGGAAGAGAATTTTGGTTTGTGTTCTGGAAGTGCAAGAGCCTCTGCAGATTGAAGTATATAATGACAGACAGGATATGGGAGCTGTACAGAGTGGAGACAGCAAGCGAGTTACTCAGTATTGATTTCTCTGTCCCCTTAACACCTTCAAATGGCGATAAGACTCTCCCATGCTGTATTCCCAAATGTGCACTTGTGAAGCATTTATCTGAATGTTAGTACAGAGATGCAGAAAAATCTGATACAAAGGGGAAGGCTTTGATCTCCTTCCCTCCAAAAATTCCTACATTTAGATGATTTGCTGTGATGATTCCTCCTTTTAGAAAGAGCATTGTTAAGAAGGCTGACCTCTCTGATTTTTTTTGTTGTCATACATCCTTTATTTTTATCAAAAGCTAATGAAGACTAAAAGCTTATAATTTGCATTCTTGTTTCATTTGTTTTGTTAGTTGAGTTTCATCTTCTGAATAGGGCCCTTTGCCTCACATGATTTTCACACAAATGTTGAAATTAAGTTTTGTCGGGGGTGGGGGG
>VXAL01017096.1:113233-128944 GCA_013399475.1 Chauna torquata
GCAGTAAATCAGGGTTAAAAAGGAATTAAAATTAAAACAAACCAAATAAAAAAAAAAAAAAAAGGAAAACTTATCCAAGTGTATTTATCTTGATCACAACATGATCACTTGGTAGCATGAGAGGTGGGGTAGCAGGGTCAGGAACAAGCAGTTTATAGGGAGACAGTATTACCTTTTCTAGTGGCAGTGCCAAGCTACACAAGCTTAAACTGCCTGCGAAACTAAGGTGTCATACAAGCTGTTTACCTCATTTTATAAGAAGTACCCCTGTCAGTCTGTAACACATCATTTTGTTATGAAAAACATCAAGCCCGTTGGAAAGCATTGTGTAGGTTTTTCTTACTTGCTTGTTCAGGTGCCTTCCCTCTCTGCTTAAATACTAGGGTGGAATTGGCTGTGGTTGAAATGGTTGCAGGAAGTGGGAAAAGTTCTTGAGAAACTTTGTGGACAGCCAAACTTTCAAAAAGGCATGTATTAAAAACAAAAGAAGTGCTTTTTTATTGATATCCTGGATAAAGAAGCCAAAATTACGAAAGAAGGTGTGTGCGAACTTCTGGTTTTTAGATTTCATTGGAAAAAGTACAACAGCTGCTGTCTGAAAGGAGACAGATGGTTATGTGTTTAAACAACCACTGCAAATTGGTTCTTAGTATACTTTTACAAATTATATTTATTTGTTACTATATTTTAGTGAGCTCTAATAGCTCTAGTCAGAAATAGCATATCTTTTGGAGTGAATATGGCATAAAATTACTTAGAAGACAATTGTTTAAGGCATGCAATATTAAGTCTCACACTTGTGCATATTTCTTGGTACTTAGGTGGCATCATAAATCATGTAAACATTGCTATTCAAGCTAATGAGCAAGATTCCTTGTACTCCAGTCAGAGGCAATATTTGAGGCACTGACCTAAAGTCTGTGCTTTTGTGTGTCTTGATGTCCTAAGTCTGTTGTTACTGAAAGTAGTGATGTATTCCAAAAAAGGTATTAAAGCCGTGTAGGGTATAGTCCTCTATTCACCTCCTGGGGTTTTTCTTCTGTTGTTTATGGAAACATTGCATTATTTACTTAAGGGTGCAAAATAATTTTTTTCCTTTCTTTGCTCTTATTGTGTGCACAGTATAAATATGTTCCTGTTCATAGCAATGTCTTTATTGCTTCGTGTAAACTAAATGCTATACTAATAATCCATGCAGTGTTGAGAGATACCTGGTTTTGTGAGCAGCTGTAGGAAATCCACTGGATTAGTGGAATGAACACTTTAGGATCTTTTCAGTGTATCTAAAACTTGTGTGCATGAAGAATAAAGTACCCACAATGATTGACTGCAGACCTACACTTAGAGCACTCAAGAAACAGACTCAATCCATCTGACGTTACAATATCAGATTGAGGCCTTGTTTAGTTTATGATTGTGCTTCAGTGGTGCTCCCTACCTCTGGGCAGGGGAACAGCATAGAGTAAAGAATGAGCATCAGCTTCAGGGATGGGAGGGAGCGGGCTGATGCCCAATGGGTAATACAAAATACTCATTAAGCAAGACACTTTAAAGCTTAATCTGTACCTTAAAGTTTTGAATAATGGTTTTTTTCTGCATTCAATTTTTTTCTTTGCTTTTTTCAGAGAAGTCATGGAAAAAGATGCTAAAGACTATGCAGATTCCATTCATGCAATATTTGTAGAGACAAGTGCGAAAAATGCAATAAACATTAATGAACTCTTTATAGAAATTAGTAAGTATTTAAACAGGTAATGTGTTTTCTTTTGAAAGAAGTTCAAGTAGAAATTTGATTACTGTATTAGGTTTCTTTGTGCTATTTAAGCAAGAGTATGCTGATTTAAATTTGTTACAGCCAGCTATGAATGCTAACTGCAAAATGAGCTGTATAAATTTTTGGTCATCTAATGACCTCTGAAGATTCCTTGTAGGGATTTTAAGCCTACTGTGATGCTGCTGGATAAATAGAAAGCAGGGCACTGATGTCAGCAGTCAGTGTCATCTTACTATATCTATTATGGAATGAGTCAACTAGTACTTCCAAGGTTATGGAAGGGACAGTAAATGGTGTGGGGAATATCCAAATTTATACAGCTAAGAAAAAGGAATTCAGTTTTCACTCTTAATGCTTCTACTTAGTCTACAACAGTGTGTTTTCAAAAGCAGAAGAAATCAAAAATGCTATTTCCCAGGCAGTAATCTGGCAACTAGTGTGTGGATTTTCCACCAGTACTTTTGTGATACCTCATTTTTCAATTAAATTGCAGATCTTTTCTGTCCCGTTCTTGGCAGGGGATGATGATAAACACCTTATTTTTTTGTGTGAATGAAAACACAGTATTCCAAAGTGAATTCCATACAATATTATGTGTAGGATATATTTCAGACAGTAGCACCAACATGCAGATATATCAGCCTGTTTCTGAAATGAGGACTAACAATCCATTTGTGTGCGCACTACAGTTTAGCTTTGAATAACTACAGAAACATTATACTTGAGAAAAAATACAGTTCTTGTAAGCAGTTGAGTATATTGAAGCTGATGTCAAAAGTTATGTGCTGTAGATAAACTTCATGGTTTATTGACTTAATAGTAGCCCTCTAAACTCTAAAAATTGATGTTGAATAAACTATGGAATAACTTCTTAAACCCTGTCAAAAAAGAATGCTCAACCAGGAATGGTCAACTTCAAACACCAATTTAGTCATCTGACTAAAGCAGCCATCCTTACACACACTTCGGTGCTAAGCTTGATGCAGGTGATCTGCTGTGGAAATGAAGATCAAGATGGTAGATTTCAGCAAAGGGATTCCAGATGGTGTTGCATCCTGCAAAGTATATTCTCTGGGTGCTTCTATAGCTTTAGGTCTCTAAGGCTAGATTAGCCTGAAGTGCAAAGTTAGCTTAAAGCTGCCTGTACTCTTTCTTTTGTGGAACCGTAGCTCTTACAGACATGGTATACGCTGTTAACTGCCATCCTTCTGCTATGCAGGAATATCGTAATTAATGACATATGACATAATGTACGTTGAATGCATAGAATTAGTTTTGAATGTAATGTTTGCTATAAATGTTATTTTCTGCCTCCTTGTAGGTCGTAGAATTCCATCAACTGACACCAACCCCCCATCTAGTGGTAAGGGCTTCAAACTTAGAAGACAGCCATCGGTGACAAAGCGCAGCTGCTGTTGACTGATCCATTAGAAAATCAGACTTGTTTATACAGTAGGTGGTCTTGGAAGTTAATAGTTCACGCTGGGTTTATATTATCAGTCTTAGATCTCTATCTGCTGGTGTTCATACACCCAAGGTCCCATAAAAATGGACCAGTTCATCTGACATCTATATGCTCGCAGAAAAGACTGCAATTGTAATGTCAGCCTGTTTACTCACAAAAAGTGTAGTATCTCTTGCATTCAAAGGGAATCCATCATCAGTTTTTTGGCCTTGCTTAAAAGGAAGGTGACTATGGATGGTAGAACTGAAATGTTTAGTAGTTTTGTAATCAAGATTTTGCTTTGTAAAAAAGGGAAATGAGCACTTTTGTGGGACTTGGGGGTGGGAGGAGTCTGTTGAAATTCGAAAGTTAGTCAGATGTCATTTCTTTCTCTTCTTCAGTGAGCCTTATTTGAAATTTAACTGTAGCTAATCCAAAGTACAATGGTTCAGTTGGTTTGAGGTGGCTACAGAGTAAGCAACTGAAGACAGGTAATAGGCAAATCAGTCCATCCACTCCTCAGAACCCATTTGCACTTTTTATTTAAAGATGATATGCGCCGGGGGTGGGGACACAAACAACAGATCTTAAACCACAGACAATCTTTTTTTCCATGCTGACTTTAATCACTTTAAGGCAAACTGATATGCTTATAGGCATCTTCTTGTTCTTACAAGGTTTTTAATATTAAGATGTTGGTTGAAGAAAACCTAGCTGTAGTTCTGACTAAATTAAGTGATTACTGACTAAAAACAGATGCTGTAAACAATGTTGCCAATATTCTGATAAGAGTTAAAAAGGTTGGGGGTAAAGCTTTTAATTGCTTAGCATGTGTAAAGTGTTCATATTATATTTATGAGACCAGTGTTTAAAGTATTATAAATTATGTTAAAACAGTTTAAAGAAAATGCAATCTTATTCACTCCTTCCATTCCACACCTATGGATAAACTGCTGGGGTTCTCTGTCAGTTTTTTCCAGCATTTTAGGTATTGTCACTGTCTGTGACTTCATCCAGAGACAGGCTGAAATTCATTCTCTCTAAATCCCATTTGAAAGGTCTAATAGAGGCTGCTGTTGATGCAGTGTGAGGTCTGTCTGTTGAACAAGTTTTCATCTGTGGTGCAACCAGTCTTTCCTGTTTTGGGCACAAATGTACAAATAGGAAGTAACGTTAAGACATGGTAATGTAGATCATTACCTCTTGGTTCCTGAGCTTTTTCACCTGTGAGGATTTTGTTTTGTTTTTGTTTTGTTTTAGCATATCAGTGTTTAGCTTATATTGTGTTGGTTTTAGTATGCTTTCAATTAAACTATAGATTGACCGTACCCTATTGTGTTTTTTAATTTATTTTCACTTTTTGTTTCCTACTGGCACTAGTGAGGAGCTCTATACTTCTGAAGAAAAAAGATCTTAAAAGACTCGAGTACAGACTAATATGCTGTTAAGCTTTAGAATTGAAATGAGGTCATGGTGATGATGTTTGTAGTCTGCTTTTAATCTGGCTTTCTACCATCTCAAGTATTTTCTCTGAAGGAAATGGAGAAAACTTCTTAAATGAAAGAACTTATAATTCAGATTAGTTTGTACTAGTCAAAATTCTTGTAGAGCTCTTAAGAAGCAAAACACTTAAACTATTAGGGTGAGATTTTAAATGGATTGGTATGTTCTAATGGAATTTGGTGACTACAGTTTTTTTATCATGCCTTTTACTTACATCTACATAGTCAATTATGCCTTCTTTGCCACAATTGTACACGCTTCATGCTTAGAGTGCCCAAGAAGTCTTATCTTCATCAAACAAAGCCTGTTTGAAACCCTTTTCAAACACTGGGCCTTAACAAAGCATCTGATGGTAGAGAGACTTCTGGTTGGTATTAGGCCTGATGTTGTTGTGCGTCATTGAAAGCAAATTATGAACAGAAAAATGTGTACTCCTACAAAATACTTAACAGAAGCCTACAAAATATGTAATGGAAGTATAACTAGTAAAAAAAGAACAGGCTAAGCTTGCTCATAGACATATTTTTAATTTTGAAAAAGTGGATTAGCAATTGAATGTAGAACTTGCACAGTGGCAGTCATGGAAATCCATGATTTCTTTGAAAGATCTCAATTATTTTTCCTGGCAAACTTTTAAAATATGAATTTAATTAAACTAGATTTTTTAAAACATTTGGTGTTCATAAGTGCTTTAGAAGTCTATTCTACACCAAAATACTATAGATGCTTTAGTGTCTTAGCTATGATATATAAAATACTGTGTTTATTAAATAATAAACCTGGAAATTTTCTTGAACTAGGAAATACCGTAGTAGGAAAAGGAAAATCTCAGATATCAGGAATATCTTCTGTGCAGGCTAGTAGAAGAGGGTTTTCAGACTTGCTAAATTACTGTTATTGCTTGTTAGCATGGAATAAAGATGAGTTTAAATCTGCTTTTCAGTGAGATAATAAAAATGGTGTAGTAGTATTTATACAATATTTGACTTCTGAAGAAAATACTGGCTTCTAGGCTAGACTGAGAGCTAGGTTAATATCAAGATTATTGTAGCTGTCTCCAGTCATGTACTATTACATCATTTTTGTTTTGTCTTTATAAGCTACTTTCTAAGCTATTCTCATTCGATACACACCAAAATTAGATTTAAACAAAGAAACAACTTAAGCAGCAGCATCACTCTGGCTCTTCTCATGTGTAACTAAGTCTTGATGCCTGAGAGAGAGGGGAGAGCGCCTGTGTGTGCGCGTGTGTGTGTGACTAATCTAGGTGGAATACAAGCATACTTTGTATCTTTTTTGCAGTTTTGATCCTGAATTACTCCAGGTAATGAAAACATGGAAATGGCCAGTGTTTAAGATTGCCCAAACCAGAAACATTGCAGTGAGGCTGCTTTTTAAGACCATACCTATGTAAAACGACAGACTGTTGATATAAGTTCGTTTGGGCCAAGGTACCTTGTTGATCAGTTGGCCTTAGCTGAAAGCTGAAATGTGGTCTTCCCTGGATGAGATGCACATGTTCAATGTTTCACTTTTGTTGAAGAAAAATGGTTTCTTCTGTATCAATAATTTGTTAGGCCATCTGCTTATATTTTGCACTAGGCTCGCTGGTTGATTATTTTTTGTCCTAACATATCTTCTCTATTTGGAGGAAAAATTAGCCTTTGAGTGTTTGGAGTATTGATTATCAACCATTCCAGCTAACTTTTTAATAACTTTTTTAAGAAGTTGTTGAAAAAGCTCAGGACTTGAGTTGTATTCTGCTATGCCTTTCTGTTCAATGAATGGCATTCATCATAGAGACTAGGTTTTAAAATACTCTGAAAAGGAATTAATTGCTGCAAAAAAAAGTTTGGAAGGGTCAAGTATCATATATGTAAAAAGGTAACAAGGTGCATTTTATATCATTGATCTCAAGCATTTTTTTAGCTGACAAAATAGTAATATTTCCACTTCTAAACACCAACTCTTTCCTACAAAAGTATAGATTTGTACAAAGATGTCATTTGGCAAATGGTTTGTTCCTAAGCTTTGGAACTACCTAAATGTGCTGCCCAAGTTTTGGAGAGTGTCCTTATCATTACATATAATTTATAAGTCTCTTAAATGACTTGCCATGCTCTTGATCTGTGTTGTGAGTAGCTATGTGGTGTATTTTATATACATGCTGAAAGCAGGCATGCTAAGTGCCTAGATAGGTGAGATGTGGAAGCTTGTGTCTTAACAAAACACAGAGGCATTTAGTGGCCAAACTACTGAAAATTGTAATGGGTGCTTTGAAAAGTTCTAGGAGGATTCTAACAACTTTTGCTGTTGTCAAGGAGCTAAAGACTTTTTATATCATTAGATGCGTGTTGAAACGAAACAAATCATTGCACTTGAAATCCCTACTGACATCAATAAGACCTTTCAAGTGCCACAGGATGAGACAGTTAATAGTTTAGAGGGGTGTTCAATGCAGACTTGTTTTTGACATGTTTGTGTTCATAATACCAACTTAATGCTACCAGCATGCTCAAGAAAGAATATTTACATGCTTGGGAAGAGAATAAGAGGAGAGGAGACAATGCCTACTTACTGATCTGGGATTCTATTCCTTTAACCTGGTTGAGAGACATGAGATTCATTGGGAATTGTCTTCATTCATGGTTAAAGCTTCATTTTAATTATCAAAAAATAATTCATTTTAAATATCTTGAACTGTTTTAAAAAATTGGCCTTGACAACCTTTTTATTATGATGTTAATCCTAAATTGTTCCTTAACAGTAGTGTTCATTTCTAGTGTAACGTACTGAGTATTAGTTGGAAAAGAGAACTTTATCAGTGATATTTGAACGACTTTCTTGTCAAACTGTCTTTAATGTTTATTAAGGATGGGGTAGTCTGTTTGTGGTGTGCTGTGTCAGCAATCTGCAAAGACTATCTTGGGAATCAATGATTTACAGGACAGAAGCTGTCTAAACTGTGTGGCTAGCCACCCTGTAGGGAGCCTCACTTATAAGTAGCAATAACTACATAAAAGTAGAAAAATATCTCAAGCATGGGGAGAGTCTGAATATGTGACTGACTTAAACTTCTATACTGCCTATTCATTTTCTAAAAAGCTTCAGGTATCTCTCTTAAACACTTTAAATAACCTAAAAATAGGCTTATCTTTTCATGGACAAGAGATAGGGATAAACTTTCTTAACTTAGTGGGAAGTTGTTTTACAGAGACCTGACACTTCATGTGTATGCAATGAGTCAGTTTCTCAAAGCATGAGAATTGTGTGCTTGGAAGTAAGGCTTTCAAAGATCTGCACAACATTCTCCAGAGATGACTCTTAACAGCTGAATCCTTCTCAACAATTTACTAAAGGTCTTGGTAGTCTAGGGAGTTCCCTGCTGACTGGAAGCTAGCCAGTGTTACAGCCATCTACAAGAAGGGCGTGAGAGAAGACCCAGGAAACTACAGATATATCAGTCTAACCTCAGTCCCTGGAAAAGTCATGGAGAAGATTATCCTGAGTGCTATTGAAAGGCATTTAAAGAACAAAGCTTTTATCAGGTGTAGTCGGCATGGGTTCATGAAGGGAAGGTCTTGCCTTAGTAATTGGATCTCCTTCAATGACAAGGTCACCCATTTAGAGGATGAAGGGAAGGCGGTGCATGCAATCTTTCTGGATTTTTGTAAGGCCTCTGATACCATCCCTCCCAGTATCCTTTTGGACAAATTGTCCAACTGTGAGTTGAACAGGTTCACGCTATGCTGAGTGATGAACTGGCTTGACAGTAGAGCTCAAAAGGTTGTAGTAAATGGGGCTACCTCTCGGTGGCCAGTCCCTAGTGGTGTTCCCCAGGACTCAATTTTAGGGCCAGTTCTGGTCAACATTTTTATCAATGATCTGGATGCAGGAATGGAGTGCATCCTCAGCAAGTTTGCTGATGACACTAAACAGGGAGGTGCTGTTGACTCCATTGGAGGGATGAGAGGCCTTGCAGAGGGATCTGGATAGGTGGGAGTATTGGACAATCAGCAATAGCATGAGGTTTGAGGGTAAATGCCGGGTGCTGCTGGGACGGGGTAATGCTGGATACAGGCACAGACTGGAAGATGAGTGGCTGGAGAGCAGCTCAGTAGGAAGGGATCTGGGGGTGCTGGTGACAGAAGGCTTGATGTGAGCCAGCAGTGTGCTCTGGCAGGCAAGAGGGCAAACCATGTTTTGGGGTGTATTGAACACAGCATATCCAGCTGGTCAAAAGATGTGATTCTACTGCTCTATTTAGCATTGGTGCAGCCTCAGCTTGAACATTGTGTGCAGGTCTGGGCTCCACAATATAAAAAGGCTGTTCAGGTACTTGAGTGCATCCAGATGAAGGCAACAAAGCTGATGGTAAAAGGGCTGGAAGGCATGTCCTATGAGGAGAGGCTGAGGACACTTGGGTTGTCTGGTTTGGAGAAGAGAAGGCCAAGAGATGACCTCATTGTTCTCTGCAACTTCCTGAGGAGGCAAAGCAGAGAAGGAGGTGCTGGTCTCTGCTCCCTGGTAACTGATGATAGAATGTGAGGGAATGGCACAAAGCTGCTCCAGGGGAGGTTCAGACTGGACGTTAGGAAAAATCTCTTTACTGGGAGGGTGGTCAAACACTGGAAAAGCATTTCTAGAGAGGTGGCTGATGCCCCATGCCTGCCAGTGTTCAAGAGGCGTTTGGATAAAGCCCTTAATAATATGCTTTAACTTTTGGTTAGCCTGAAGTGGTTAGGCAGTTGGACTAGATGATCTTTGTAGGTCCCTTCCAACTGAACTATTCTATGTTCACATCACATCTCTATTAATAGATCACATCCCTGCTAATGTTTGGCAACAGAAGATTTATAAAAGTAAGATATTGGTATGAATTACAAGACTATGATTTAAAAAAAAAAAAGTTATAAAAAAAATTTGTGAGCTGTTTCAGAGTTGTATGGCTCCAGCCTGTCAAAAGAACTAAGCTTGAAACTAAATCTTTGTTTCTCATACAAGAATTCAAGTGCCAAAATGTATTTGTCTATAGTTGTTAGGCCTTCTGACACCAATGCTTGTTGTTTTTTTTTCAAAAAAAAAGTCACTTTTGATCTTTTGGTAGTCTTGAAAGTTTGCAAACCCTTTCATGGTCAGCTAGGACCAAAAATGCTTGATACTTGACCTGCAAAAATCAAATAAGCATTACCAAACTTAATCCACGAAGTGTCACATTTGGGGGGAAAAAAAAGTATCAAGGGATATAAGACTATCCTGAAACCCAAGAATATCGATGGGTTTAATCTCTGACATGTTAAAGTGATTATAGAGTCAGCTTTTTCCTCCTTCCCCTCCCAGTTCCCCCCACCCAACCCTGAATTTTTATGTTGTCAGCATACATGTTATAAACAGTTACTTAAAAATACTTACAAAAGTTCTAATGGCTTAGAGTTATTTGATGCTTCCTATTTTACATGGGAAATCAAGATGCTAGGATGAATTTGTCCCCCTAAAATCAGTACACTGTTTGCTGGAACTGTTCTCATTCTAGAATAGAATTCCTAGAAGAAACAACTTTGCTCTTCCTATTGCATCATCCTGCAAGTTGGGGGGTTTAAGTTTGTGCTTAAACACTAACAATTTTATTCAAGAGGGTTGCATTTTTTTGTTTCATTCCTGTTAATGTTTTCACGTTTTATTGAACAAACCAACTGCTACTCCTTTTCTAATGTTGAAGGATACAGACAACCTTTTCAGTCATTCTCTTCATTTGTGTGGGTGTAATACTCTATCCGGTTGTTGCACTTGGATATGCTGTAACTCAGACCCATAGATAGATTCGCTGCTACTTTCTTGCCTCACTTTTACTCATGTTATAGTATGTATTTCCTATTATTAAGTCCATTATCTTTTCTTGACAATTTGTTCTTTGTTTCCTTATGGGATTTAGCCAAGAAAAGGTGGCAAGTGTCTTTTTCTCCTCAAAGGTTCGAGAAGTCTCTGTCACAGCAGCAAATATTTGTGAACAAAACGGTAATTCGTTGATAGAGCTTTATGAAATTGTTAAGAAATCATAGCAGCTGAGACACGTACCACTACTTTATTACACCAGATAAGAGGCTAAAAGCACATTCACAGGGAGGAAGTAAATTATTGTAAAGCCCTAATAATATTGTTAAAATATGGAAGAGTTTAAATTTCTTTTGTACTTTTTATTTCTGACTATAGTGCATCCAGCATTGAAATTGTGGCACAGTGAATTTGATATAAGACACAGAAATGGGTCATATTTCTGTAGCTGTAAGACACTTAAGACTTGTAGGCAATCTTCCCTCTTGTATCCCCTCACCCCTAGTACAATGAAGAAAAAAGGAAATCATTCTGAAGGTTTCTAAACAAAAACTTTGCATTTCCATTTGTGTATTCAGGGCACAAAAATAACCTGATATGCATATAGCTCTTGCAGTGTAATAAATGTATGCCTGTAAAATTAAGCGTGAAGGTTAACCTTTGTATCAGCAGTTCTTGTCCCTCTTAAGAATGTTCTGCCTTTTTGTTGTAGTATTGGGTTAACCTGTTAAAAGGATTGAAAGGTCTGTGCCTTCTTATTACAATATCTCTTATTAAAACAAACTAAAGCCGCTCAAAGTTACAGAGCATTTGCAGCACTGTAAACTGCACAAACTTACAACCGTTGCTTCACTGCATGAAATGTAGTCAGATTGCGAGTGATGAAATATTACAGTGATGAATTCCCAAGCTTATGAATGTTTTGAGACTTTTTTAGTCTTCTCTTGGGCTGGTCCCGAGGGTGTGTACAGGTTTGTCTGTATTGGTTTGTAGATGCTAATGAGGAAAACCAGACTTTTGTTCTCTCCTTTTTGTTTGTATTGTTACATTCTCATATAGTGCATAGAATAAAAATAAAGAAATGTTGGTTTGGCATAATGTAAACAGCATTTTCAGCTTAAGCGTTCATAATAAACTTTTATAGTGTAATAATATGCTAAATCACTACCAGTCTGATGTATTGTGCAAAAAAGGTGTAAACATTTTATTAATAAAAAGCTTTGTTTATAAATGCACTGGCCTTGTTTATAAGTGGTTCCAAAATTCTCAAGATCATCAAAAATAGTCTCTATAGTAATGGAGCTATAGAACAGGAATGCTAAGCAGTACCACGGTAGAAGTGAATCTAAGTGACGGTTCAAATAGCTGTTTTCCAAAGGCAATGACTACTAGTCATTCAGAAACTGAAGCTTTTCCATGGCTTAAGTATACACAGACAGACAAAAGACAAACTTGAACAAGAAAGGGATGGGGAAAAACAGCAGAGAGAATGCAGCTTTTGTCTTATGCTTCCTTTCTTTGCAGCATGATGTCTGAGAAACTGCAGGCCACACACAGTCTTGTCAACCAGTGCGAGGCCTGACAAATTCTACTGGGGTCAAGTTATTTAATACATTGCATTTAGCTTAGACTACATCAAAAGTTGAGTTCTAGACTGCTTAGGCCAGGTTTCTGTCAATCAAAACTGTAAAGTGCTTTTAATATCTGCACAGTGTTGTGGGGGGCTATTGTGCTGGGATCTTTTCTTATTTGCTAGTATAGATAGCTGGTTGGTTGCTTTTCTTTAAACTGCTTTGGTTATGTACAGCACAAAAATATAGACTTGGCTAAAGTTATCTCACTTGGGTAATGCTTAAAAGATGTAGTTTTCTTATTTCAATGTGTAATGCAGGTTAACATGTTTAGTTAACAGCAGCCTTCAAAAGCATAAATAGGTTTAAAAAAAAAAAATAATAATCCTGTTTCTAATGCTGTTCCTTCACCTGAAAATCTTCTATCCAGGTTTCTACTAAGCAACTGGCTGCAGTTCATATGCAGAAATAAACATTAACATCTCTTTAACACAGACTTGGAATAACTTATTGTTTGGTGTTTGCTATTTTTAGCTTGTCCTTTTAGATGTGTGTAAGCTGCTTTGAAGAGTGTCAAATGTATTTGTGTAAAGGGTATGAGTGGGCTTTGAAGAGTGCGTAAGAAGGGTAGACACAAGGAATGCACTAGAATAAAGAATACATTTACATGTTTGTATAAGGAAACTAGATAACTAAATGCAAACCATGTAATTTGCATATGCATAGTATGAAGGACTAATGTTTTGTATGGATGGAGACTTTTGTAGCTTTTAAGGTAAAAGTTTTGTTAACAGAAGAATTCTTTGAAATTGTTGCATACAAAGCTTTCACATGCTCTTTACAGTTTCCCAGTAGTGTTCCTCCCTATTTTCTCCTTCTGTTAATCAAAAATGCACCTTGGCAACAAGTTGCCTTCTAGCCTTGGTGTGGCTGAAATTAACAAAGTGAGGGTTGTGTTGTGTAGCTGATAAAGATTGCAGGTGGCCTTGATGCGTGTCCATTGCAATTAATCTGACCTGAACAATACTGACTGTATGCACAGTAACGTATAACCAAAAAATGGCAAAGTACATTCATTAGACTTCCTAAGTTTTCAACTTTGAGTAAAAACTGCTGTGCTCTATATAAATTTCAGCATGGATGAAAATGCAGGGGAGTCCTCCAAATCCAAGCAGGTAAGTTCAGAGCTGCCAGTTGCAATCTACTTTTGTAAGACAATAACAACTTGGCAAACCCTTTATGATGTGGATCATCAAACACTTAAGGGTGTACTTTGTACTTCTTTCAGAAAAAGCTGAATGTAAAAAGGTCTGGGCAGCACTACTGAACAGTTGTTTACTTTGGGGACTTTTATTATGTATGACTATATGTTGTATAAGGTTTCTTCTGTCTTATTCCTCATTAGTTTCCAATTAACTTGCAGATGTATATAAAGCTTATCTTTTTCTACCAATTACTTGGAATGTTTATGGACAGCTGCTTTATAGCTCAGTGAGAGAATCTGTTTATAAAAATAAAACAATCTAAGAGATTATGTGAAAGAAGATAATATGTCCAGAATATCAGCCAAAGAAAGCTCTACTCCAAAGCATAAGTGGAATTACCTCCTGATTTGAAATCTAATAAAATGTTATGACATAATCTGTAGTTTATACTATAAATTAAACCTCCACAAATAGTAAAAATAATAAGCCAGCAACATTCTAGGCTCCAAATCTAATTAACTAAGTAGAATAGCAGGGACAGAAAAAAAAAACAAAAAAAAACATGCCTTTATGACATTGTGATCATCTTTTCTCTGGCACACAGAAGGAAGTTAAGAACAGCAGTACATTATTTGAGCATGTTGTTATACATTGCTGAAGCTTCTAACTAGTCCTGATGTATTGGCTAGAAAGTGTTACCAAGTTTCACTTGCAGCATGCAAAACTAAGAGTTATACTAAATACATACATGGGTTTATATTGTTTTGGCATGGAATGAAAACAGTGTTAGAACAAAAGCAAGAGGTGAAAGATGATTGGAGATAGTTAAGCAGACTAGTTGAAAAATAGGGATTATCATGGACAAGAGCAGCTGAAGTGTTGAGATGTGGTATAAATATTGCAGACATGCTTGTGCAGACTTCCTTACAGTATTGAATGTCATCATCTCATTTAGTGCTGTTAATTTTAACATACACATCAGTCATTTGCTATTGCTTTTATTGCCAGCAATGAGAGCAGCCCTTTTATTCCAGATATTTTTAGCTGGTTTATACATTTTTGGCAATTACAAAGTAAAACAACATTCATGATAACAAAGAACCGATGTGGGCGTGAGGTACAATGTGCATCAAGCAGCTTGTATTAGTGTGATAACATGAATTTTCACGTTAATGTTTTATTACCATATTTTTATTCACCTCATACCTCTTAGCTAATCGGCCCCAGTTAGCACTTGCTGTAACATAACTGTATGGTTTAAGTTGGTATTTGAAAGTTTTTCTGTGTCAGTATGATTGCTTTTTATCTCTGTAAATGTGATAGCTCCTCCCCAAGTTCTACATGTCTGAAATCCAATAGCCTAATAAACAATTTTTTGTATATATAAATTTTTTTGAAATTGTATATAAATTAAACTTTAGGACCCCTAACCCTTGGCATGTTTCTGCTGGTAACATGGACATCCCAATCTCCTGCTTCATTGTTACACCCCTCTTAATTTGATGTGTTACAGAAATGTTTTTTGAATTCTTAGGAACTTTTAGAATGTTTAAAACTACTGGGGGGAGGGGTACGCGACTAAATAGTGCTGTTACAAGTGTGCTGGCTTAAGGCTGTCAGTAAAGCAGTACTTCTTCATAGTAGACCAACTTGTATATTTAAAAATATTTCAAGTCATTTTATGTGGAGTAAAAAAATAAAATGCTTTTGTTAGCATTTACTTAGGGGGAGCCTAAAATCTGAAACTGCTTTTATTCATTAAAAAGTTAGTGTTTCCTCTAGCTTGATGTCAGTATCAGTTTCCACCAGCATTTTCCAGCACTATAGTGCTCCACCCTTTAGCCTTGCGGTCATGACACAAGTGACTTAAGGTCTCATTAAGTGCAGAACAGCTCTTTGACGCACCAGGATCGGACGTTCCTTGCCCTGGATGCATTTCCCTGCCGCGGTTCTAGATGCAAGGTCCCCGATGGTGCCCGGAGCAGCGAGGAGCGGCGGCGAGTCCTGGCGGAGGGGCGAGGAGTGCAGCTGAGTCACAGGGTGGCCCCGCAGCCGGCCTTCTCGAGGCTCCTGCCATCTACGCGCTGTGGGAGTCCTAACGCAGCACTGACCCCGTTTTGCAGGACTCAGGTACAGAATCAAGGTATAAAATAGGCTGCTAATAGTCAAGGTATCCGTAACATTGCTATCATTTTCCGTGATGACTAAACTTCACGTGTTCTTATATCGCTCACTAGACCTTAACTCCCAGCCAGCCATAACGTTGCGGCTGCAGGGAGGTAGCTGGAGCCAAACGACCACCTTCACGTGGGGGCGAGAAGCCCCGGCCCTGCTCCCGGCGGGGGTCCCGCCGCCCCCCCCTCCGCACGCCTCGGCCCCCGG
>VXAL01017096.1:129883-160567 GCA_013399475.1 Chauna torquata
GGTGCCGAGGTCCCCATCCCTGAGGCGCCGGAGGACGAGCCCCCGGGAAGCTGCCGGAGCCGCACGCAAGCGAGCGTGTGGCAGCCCGAACCGTGGGCCGCGGGTCTCGTCTGGGCTGCGGGAGAAAACCTGGGGCCTCCGGCCCGGTGCTGGGCGGCGTTTCATGGCTGTTTTCGTTTTCTTCGTCTGCATTGTGAGAATAACGCTACAAGGCATTTAGATACGTTTATTGCGAATAGTCTGCCTGCGCAAAACCCCATTTTTCCTTTGAGTAAACATTTGAATGGGTTTGAGTGATTGCTGGCGTTGAAATTCCAGTGTTGTAACCTGACAGCACTGCTGTAATACAATATTCGGGGATTACAAATAAGCATTCAGCAAGTTTATTTATGCTACCAGTGTCAGAGGTACTTTGCAGCTTCATATAAATATCTGGCAAATATTCCTTTTTTAAAAATAGGGATTTATTTGGTGGCATTTGGTAAAACTACTACTTATTTAAAAGGCATTCATGTAATGTTTTACACTTAGGGGAAGTCTCTGCCTGTGTTCAGTAGTAAATATATCAGGTCTAATAATATAAAGTGGGTTTATCAAAAAGCACAGTAATAAACACAGGCTGGAATGAATATATCTTTGTTGCAAGCTGAAGTATTTGCATGTTGTTATGGCAGCAGAATCAAACATGCTTAAGAAGCAAGCTGTTGTTCTAGTATTATTTACGTGAAGAGCTGATTTTCATACTAATCATACTTGTTCTGAATATAGGTAATGTTACTTCCATCAAGAAAGCATATCCCAGCTCAGGTGGGCAAAAAGTGGGGCCTTAATTGGTACTGACTTGCCAGTGACACATAATTGTGATTCAGGGCTTTTTCTTTCTTTCTTTTTTTTTTTTTCCCCCCCTTTGTTGCAGGTAGGTGTAAAACTAGCCAAACTGTTTTTTGTTGGGATAAAGCTAACTAGTCAGTCTGCCTGGCCCTCAGCTGGGGATCTGGAACTGTTGAATTTAAATCTACTAACTGAAGAGATTTTCTTTGTCAAACCTTTAGCCACCAACATATACTCCTTATAATGTAAAATGTTGCTTGACTAGCTGCAGCTGATAAATGGCTTGGTTTAAAAGTATGCTTAAATATTAATGTTCAAATAGGCTTAATGCTGTGGGTAGCCTTCATATGGCTTGGCAATAAATTGTCTTACAGCCTTTCCTGACAGGCGGTGCTGACCACTGTCCTTCGTTCAGGGAAGGCCAATTTGAAGTATTCATGAGGTACATTCAGCTCTGAGCAATTCTTGCCCTACTGTTTTTGTGATGGCATGTTGCCTGGTAATGTGGCAGCAGTGATTTTCTCACCTTTGTAAACAGTTGCGTGTATTTGCACAGCGTTGCATTGCACAGTGCGAGCAGATGCAAACTGACAGGCGTCAGTAGTGCCGCTGACTGGTGCGGTTGCGCTTCCTCGCTGGTGCGCGCGAAAGATCCGGCGCTCGCTTTAGGGCAGCGGTGTCAGTGCGGTGGGATCGTAAACCCGGTCTCACGAACACTGGAAATGGGTAAAGGTCTTAGACAAAATGCAGGCAGGTAGAAAAAGCAGAAAGTTATCAGCCATATTGTTGTTACACTGCTCTGTATAGTTCTTAAATATAAAATCTGGAGGGAGGTGTGACGTGTATGAAAAGATGCAGGAATAAGATACCGAAGTGAGGGTTTATTCTATAATGTGTCCCAATATGGGTTTGCAGCAGTCTCTCTGTTAGCCAGCTCTTTCACTTAAAAAAAGGTCTTCAAATCCTTTTTTAAGAAGCTTTTGTACCCCTTGCTTTGCAGCAATTCTTCTAAATGCATTTGGGGCTGTTTCAAAATACCGTTTGTGTCTTTTTGCAGAAATATCAAAGATTTTCATGCTAGAATTTTTTTTTTGATAGCATGCGAACATGAGCAGGGGTTGTCTTTCCTCCGCACCTCCATCTCCTACACCATAACACACACGCTCCGAAATAGCATCACCATGTGCTGCGCTGAAATGCAGCTTTGAACAGCGGGAGGCAGGACGCGCCTCTCCTGACCGTCATGTGGCTGGAGGAGCCCGTTTCTTACCCTGAAACAGCAGCTTTGCTCTCGTGCCAGCGACTTCCTCTTGTTCTTGGTCAGTATAGTTTTGCAGCCTAGGTGAGAAAGCATTGAACTACAAGTTTAGTGTTCAGACTTTATTGCTAGTGAATGGTGAAAAAGACCCTTGTTGTTATATGGGACAATATTTGCATTTGTTTCCCTTCCTTTTTCGTTAATCTAGGAGTCAGCATCCAACAGTCTGCCAAGAATTAGCTAAGTCACTATATTCAAGGGCTTTACTTAAGGAAGCACTACCTTTAAAATTACGCAGCGATGTAGTTCTGGCCCGTTTTGTTAGATGCGTTTTGATACAGTTGTTAATTACAGTACCACACTTCTGCTGTGGGGCACTGCCTCGTTTGCTTCGCAGGATGGCCACCCGGTCAGGCAGACCTATCCTTCTGGCATCGTGGGCCCATCTGGAATGGATTTGTTTAATGCCGGCAAGTAGCGGTTTGTTGGAATAGAACTTATTTTAGAACTTGCCTGGGTTTTTAGCTGCTTGAAACGCTGCAGCATTCTTTGCAGGTGCAGTTTCGGGCGGGCATTAGCAGGGGGCTTGCACCAGCGGGCATCGCTGCTGGAGGTGCGTGGCTGGGGTGCGTTTTGGCAGGCTGGTGGAGGTTTGCTACAGGTGAGCCTGGCCTTATGACTCAGCACTCGCTCTGTTGCAGTGCTCCCCAAGTGGCAAGTAGCAGTACTGTCCAACGCAGGATTAATTCCTCGCTAACCAGCGCAAGTTGCTGCCAGATGGAAATGCTGTTTCCTGTGTCCAGTCAGTGATTTTCCACCTGCACATCTGCAATACGCCCCTGTGTAGCTTTGCTTTCTGAAAAAGGCGCAATAATAAACCAGAATGATGGGTACCCTCCATTTGTAATAGTACTGCTCCAGAAGTGGCTCGAGGCCCAGCGGTGTTCCTTGAAGCCATCACCTGGCACCGGCTCTGGCGGATCCCCTGGGTACAGCAGAGCTGGGTACAGGCGCCCGCGGTCCAGCAGCGCCCGCGGCGCTGGGAGTGTGAGCTGCGGTCCCGCAGCTCCCCGGTGAGCGAGTCTGAGCTCCTTCGCGTACGTCTGTGCAAACTACAGCCAGATCCGTGCATTGCAGTGCAGGTGGGCAAAACCTCCTCTGTCTGATGCGAATGTCCCATTCTTATCGGATACCAAGCTAAGGCTTTTTGGTCCAACAGTTCGGCAGTGTTTGGGACAGGGGATCAGCCTTGAATCTGCTATCGTCAAGCCTCGGAAGAGAGGTTCAGGACTTAGCAGGATGTTGCTACTGAACTGTGTAATTGCCTCCCCCTC
The DNA here is from genome assembly GCA_013399475.1 of Chauna torquata. Lineage (NCBI taxonomy): Eukaryota > Metazoa > Chordata > Aves > Anseriformes > Anhimidae > Chauna > Chauna torquata. Next base: position 133,307 of record VXAL01017096.1, read on the forward strand.
CCTGCCATGATCTGTGTGTAGTGGTCGGAGCACCCCAGCACTGAAGGTATTCCGAGGGATTTGACTCTGTGCTCATTCTGTCCCATATTGGATAAACAGGGATTTCTCGTCACTGCTGAAGGAACAGGCTTTGTTTAAGAATGTAAAATACTGACAGTTGTGAAAAGTTGCCTCTTTAGTATAATTAATATGCATCTTTTAAGCTGAAAATTTGTATTGTGTTGCCTTTAAAGTGTTAGAGCCCTTCTGGTGCTCACAGCATAAGGACAGTCAGTGCTCGGATTTCTTTACTCTCTGAAGGCTGCTGTGGCAGTGGCTATCAGCTCTTCTGGGAAACGTACCATTCTATGCTTGCCTCCGTTTAGCCCAATTCCTAATAAAATCATTGTTAGATAAGATATGAGTAAACCCTCAGATTCTTCTGCATATTTGAACTTGATTATCAGTTTTTATACCTAAAAAGAGAACATAGATTTACAAAGCCTGCCTCTTATTTAAATACTATATGAACCTATAGTTCATTAGTCGTTTTCTGGTGACACTTAAATATTTGCGGTTCATGTTATGCTAGCTGTTCTTGCAACTTAGGCAAAATCAATGGCTTATTCTTACTATTAAACGTTCACTATAGTTGGACACACTTGCTGTGTCTCACTGAATTATTCTGATTTCACATGCATTAGCTTTATAATTACCTCATCACTTTCCGTAGACTCTTAACTTCACTTTAAAAGAACAGTGCTTGGAGGAAAAGAACTGAAGGTAGAGGCAAGTGATGCATTGTGCCCGTCTTGCGATGCTTCTCCTGTTTTCAGACGTGGAATAAGTTAAAGGCTGTGCCACTCTTGAGCTTCCTTAATCAGCTGTTGCTCTGGACACCAGAGACATGACACTAACAGCTCTGCTGGGAAGGGGGGAGGGATCGTGCAAGTGTGGGCTGACAAAAATTTGAAACTTAGAATAGGATGCATCTGTGGTTAGAGAGCCAAATAACGCTTACTTGTGATGTGTGAAGCAGACAAAGAATCTTAGCCACATCTTCTGTTAAATTTAATTAATGTATTTAGGTCTCCTAAGATCATTTCCAAAAATCTCACAGTCTGCTTGAAGGCTTCAACTAATGTGATGTATGGGTTAAGGGCCTTTGAATGGTTTTGCACTGCATTGATTCTAAGAATTGCTGTTGAGGTAACGAGCATTAATGGGATCAAAGTATTACTATTTCAAGGAAGATCCTAGTGCAGTGATAAAATCAGTCTGAGCAATTATTATTTGGAGGTTACTTCTCTTAGGTCTGTGGGATTTTGTGTTTTTAATATGATCAGCTCTTTGCATTTATTGTAAGGGGCACATACATTCAGAACTTCCAGTTCCTTGGGAATCTGATGTTTGCGCACCAATGTTCAGCTAAGTTAATTGTTAATAGGAAAATCATATAACTGCTCTTATAAGAGGTGATCGTAGTGGAAACGCTTGCGCAGTTTGAGCTATGGAACCATTGCAATGATATGTGAACAACAACAGTGTCCAGTTTGTTATTGAGAGCTCCTCAGGGGGCGGAATGCCAGTGTGAAGTGGTTGGTGGCGTGTCCTCTGTTCAGCACTTCGGAAAATATGCATGGGTAATAAACTATATTGAAAATATGTATGTAAATATAAAGAGTGACTGTCTTAAGCCCTTGGAACATGGCTATTGTGTCAAAATACAGACACAGGTAATGTGTCGTAGCAGGTGCGGGTTCACACGTGTGTAGCGGTAAATTGTCTATTCACCAGCTGCTACCTGGCACGCCACGTGCAATGTCTTACCACCTGTGAAACGGGAAGGTGGAGTGAAAATCTGCGCAGGAGTTTCTGGTAGTTTCTTCTCACTGGAAATAAAATTATTGCATCTCTTTTCTCACCTCACAGATTTTGTAAATTAAAAACTTATCAGTAGCCATGTAGTGCTGTATTTCTTTTTAGGTGAGCTACGTTTGAATACAAGGCTGAATTTTGCTTAATTGTACTTTAATTCAGAACTAGGATTGTAAAAATCAAGAGAACAAACCTTTAAATAGACTGTTGGATCTATTTTGAAACTCAACTGGAAAAATGGCATCATCACCATAGTGAACGATCCAACTTTATGAGCTCAGCTCAGCTTACATCTATGAACAAATACCCGCTTTAAAAGAAGCTTAATTTGTTGTGTGCACCCCACTCTGGAAGGTATTGATTGCATCAAACGAGCTTTGGATCAAATAAGCAACTTCTGCATGTGTTATAATGCAATTTTTTGTAGAAAGCTGGGTGACCCGAGGGTTTGTCTTGATTCTTGCTTTTAGAGTGCCTCTAAACATAGCTTTTTGCCTAGCTGGAGACAATGCAGGAATCAAATGACCCTTGCTAATTCTGCCCACATCTTACAGTCACACTCATTTTCTACTATCTTGTTACCATATTGGTTTTATGTTTGCTCCCTGCTGGGAACAACTAATAACTACTGAAAGCGTTTCACAGTTGGTACGGTAACAGCCTTTTTACTTTTTCTGTCAGCGTAGTTGGTTGGCTTTGAAAGCTTTATTGATGATGTTTGTACCAGTTTTGTTTGTGGTAACAGCTGTTGTTTCAGACTTAAGTTTCATCTCTGTTTTTGTAGGGAATGTGATGTTTCACATTGTCATCAAGCCCCTCCAAGTAAATCCTTGCTGATTTCAGTGAGAGTCTGGTTAGGCCAGGATCCCTTGCCCAGCCAGAGCTCTCCTCTCCAGCTGAGGATGTGTGACACTGTTAGGACGGTTCCTGCCGTGAGCAACCCCGAGGCCCGCACACATTGTCTTGTCGTGTGAGAGGTAGAGGCAGAAAGGAAACCTATTTTGCTTACGTACGTCAATATTTAAATACCAGTTTATCTGAATTAAGGGCCAGACTCATGCCAAATATCTTCCTCTAGCTTTTGACCCAATATTTATTCAATATATAAATCCTTTCATACCTTCTTTGTAGGCTGAGATCTCTGTAGAAGGCATATAGAATATTTTTTTAATATGTCTGGCTGTTGAGTTTGAAAACTTGGCCTGCTAGGCAACCTTTCATAAAGAGGGATTTGTGCCATCAGTCTAGAGCAGCTGTCACAACCTTGCCGTCACTGAAAATGTATGCAAAGCAAATCAGTATTTCCATGTTTAATTCAGTGCAGGATTAAAATGCACGTGGATAGAAGAGATTGAGTGTTTACACTAGCAAGACAATCCAGACTGAGAGTTGACCGAGTGTGTCCTTTCTGCATTATAGCTATTCTGAAAATTGCTCATCTCCACTGTAGTTCTTCTGGCCTCAAAAACATTTGTACACATTTGTACAAATTGGGTACTACTGCTGCCTGCAATACTTTATCCCACGTTATTATAAGTACTTTATGAAAATAATCTCTTTACTAAACTACTTTAGCATCTAGTTTTCTGAGCTGCAAACAAAGTCCCTCATACCACAGTGCAATGGATTAAAGATTTCGTCATTCTAAATTTAATCCTGTTTTCTTGGTTGGTTTCCACGAGGTGTGGAAAAAAATAAGAGAAGGGGGAGGTTAGCCTGGTGATCCATTTATTTTTGATGCAAATTATAAAATCATGTAGGTGTGGGACTCACTATGCAGCCAAATCTTATGTTTCTGCAAATACTTCTAAAGACTGAATTCAAGTTAGTTGTGCTTGTAGAAGGCATGTCAAATGACTATAAAATTAATTAATTAAAAAAAAAAAAAACACATCACGCAACCTTTTGTTTTTCCCATGACTACTTTTTTTTCATCTTTCATCTAAGCAGTTATTTCATCCTTACTGGTGCTTCCAGTGTTTCTCACAAGCAGGAGTCCAGCCCTCCCGTGCACAGTTTTGTGTTTGGACTGTCACCCTTGCCAGTTTATATCTGCAGCTGTTGCAATTTGTGATATGTGACTTATCAGTGTATTCTGCACCTTTTCAAAATGTTTGTATGCATAATTTCCACTGGTTTGCATGTCTTCTCTTCAGGCCTTCTTACATGCTCACCGGATTGGGAGCAAAGGTCTAAGGGCAGTAAGAGGTTTTTTTTGTAGCTGTTTTTACACTGCACTTCTTGGTGTCTCTCATACAGTGATTTAGATAATGCTTATGGGAGTTTAGGATTGCAGAATGCAACTTTACACGTGTATCTTATTCTATGCCAAATAGTATAAACTGTCAGGTATTTTTCCCCTTCATTAAATTCTCTCACTGCTTCTGACTAATTTTCTAATTTGTGCTTTATATATATATATATTTTTTTTTTGCTTTGATCTTGACAACACGGTTAATGGGCTGGTTGTCAAATGGTTCCCTGGAAATGTGTCTTGCTAAGTTCAGGATTCCTCCTAATTTGTAGATATAATTAGTATCTCACTGCCTACTTAGTTTTTGTGGTTTGGGATTTTTTAACTTGCTTGGAAAAGCAACTACTCATTGTGAATCCCAAAATTTCTAGTTTTGCTTTTTTCTTCTAGTATTTGCAATTTATGCGTAATTTTGCACTTAAAATATTTGCTCAGTTGCTATTTAAGTTACACATCAGATTTGTCTATTTGAAGAGTATATATGAGCATAAATTAGAGTAATTATGTTGCTCCTTCCTTGCCGTTTTAATGTGCATCTGAAATGGAGATTAGTGATTAAATTAGACCAGGGAAAATGACTTCTTAAGAAGCATAAGAAAAAGGGTAGTTTGGGATGGGGCGGAGGGGGATAAAATCGCGATGCCTGTTCCAGGGAGATCCTTCGCGTTGACTTCAGTCTCCAGCTAGCCCTGTTTTTGCCAGGGAAGGTTGCTCATCAGGCCATCACGCTGCACTCCGCTGCTGCATCCCCACTTCTCCCTAGCGGCCTGTGCTTTGTTTCAGTACCCTTTTGATATCCACCCAGCAACCCATGTGAATGAGGCTTCTAGCGATGCAGAATAAGTAGGTATCTTATTATATGTAGGTCTTAGTATTTCATGCTTATTGAAAGAGATGTAGCTACAATTCCACCATGAAAAGAGAGCACGCCACTACTTTCTGAGCTGTTTTCATACCTGGCGAGAGTTGATATGTGTGGTATTTGTGAGTGGAATGAACAAAGTAACGTGATATGTTTGGCACTCAGTTCTAAAAGGATATAAAAGCACATTTGTAACAGATAGACCTTTAAAAGCTAGCCAACTGCTATCAGTCTTTTGGTTATTCAGTTGTAGGCAGAAATCTGCTTAAAGTTGAATATATAGAGAAAATATTTCGTATGTGATTTTGTTGCTGAAGATCTCTTGTAAGTAATCTTCAGGTCTAATAATATTCTGAGTAGGTCAGTTGGGGGAAAAAAAAAAAAAACAAATGACACTGGTACCAAAATATTATGAAGGACATATTCTTCCATTTAGCTTGAAACCTTGTGTGGCCTCACAGTTCTTACAACTGTGAAGTCAAACTGTTAATGATCCTCTGAGGAACAGAAGGTAGAAAAAAATTACATGGTAATAGGTATTCTGAAAGTGGTCTTCAGTCTAATATTTGTTTTTTGTTATTTTTTTTTTTCCTCTTGAACATGAGGCATGCTCTGGCAAAAACAGGTTGTGTCAAAATAGGCCAGGGAAGGACACTGATTATTCCATCCAAATGGAATAATTTACTGCCAGCCCTCATCCAGCTTTGGCACCTGGATCACGTAGTATTGCTAGTTTTGTGTCCTTTTTTTCCCCTCTTAGATCACTTTACTGATTACATGTTATTTAAAAAAAAAAAAATACTTCCCTGCATAAATTATTGCATGGGGAGTGATTCAGATGGCACTTCTTGTAATAATTTTTTTTCATTAAGGCTTGTACTGCTTAGCACGGCAGAAGTGGAAGTGGCCGCTTCCCTCCCTTCACTTTGCTTCAAGGGCTCTTTCGGGTGAGGACAGACGTGGTAAGAGTAATGAAATTGATTCCACAAGGGCACGGTTTTCTAGCTGCTTCCATACAAAATCTGAGCTGAGACTGAAAGGTTTGAGTGGTTCAGACAAGCATTAAGAGCAGCCTAAGTTTTTCTTAAAAAATAATTACCAAATTTGGGATAGCTGGGTCTTGCCAGTGAGTTACTTGTGAAATAAGATGTTTATGCAACACAGGCACTTCTTGTTTCTCATTCTTCGACTTCTTTGATTTCAAAAGTTGCTGATGCTCACTTAATTATGAATGTCTCCAGAGCCAGATGGTGGTGATGATTAAAACTTGGCATACAGTGCTTTTTAAAACACTAATCTTCGCAAGATTTTCTGTAATTAGGTAAGTATTCTCCTGATTTCACAGAGAGGGAAACTCTAAGGGTCCAAACCTGCTCCTGCTTTGGAATTGCTGTCAACTCTTAAGGCTTTTAATAGCAGAAGATCAAGCCCTTAAGTGATTTGTCTTAAGACAAGTAAGGTAGTGGGAGAGTTTGATTGGATCTTAGGTGTTCTTGATTCACAGGCACCTGGCTGATAGCTCAAAATGTGTTGCTTGACATTTCAGAGTTTATTTTTAAAGGTCATCAACTGTATGTGTAACTTTAAAAAGAAGTGTATAGTAAGGCAATTCCACACCTGTCATTGAGCCCTCTTGCTAATGTTTTGCACTAGTGTGTTTAACGCTCTCTCTATTGCTGATAGACACCCCCATAAATAAAATAGGAGAAACTGTGGAAGTAAAGTGAAATCACTTGGTACTGTCAGAAGCATAATAAACTGAGAAACAATTCCGATGTGCTGAGAAAAGCTGGAAGCAGAAGAGCTGGAATACTCAGATGGAGAGGTGGCCATGCTTTCGGGCAGTGGTCGTTCCGTCGGTGGCGTGACGCTGGCTGGGACTCAGCGGCAGGTTCGCGTGTGCTGTGGCCGGGACGAGCGCTGCAGCTGGGCGTGCAGGCACGTCGTGCCGCGAGCAGGAGCCGGCACAGCGTGTGAGGTGGGGAAGGGCACCTGAAGCATCGTGCTGAGCCGCTATGCTCACATGCAGAGCACGTGTGGCTCTTTCAGGAAGTGAATTATTGCTCCGTGTGGACATCTGCTAGTTAGGACACATCAATGCGTAGGGCTTGGGCTCTTGAGAATAGCCACAAAGCAATTTAAGTTTCCCCTCTACTGCTTTCCACCATCTCACTTATTAAAGATTCCTGGGTTACCTTTCTATGGTTGATTAATATGTCAGGTGATTAATGACTTTCATCTGACACATCGATGGATTGAACTGTGGTGAAATACGTCGTTCCCCTCCCGTTGTTGCATTCTGCTGCTTTCTACCAAGGAGCCACGAGAGGCTGTATCTCTCGAGGCTCTGGTCGGATTTCTGCCCACATCTGGTTACCTGGCCTGCGGATACGTGTCTGGCGCTGAGTTGGAGTGGCGAAAATTGTTGGTTAGGGCAAGGTGGTGAAAGTGCATCTAAGACGTTCTGGGAGTAACATGGGCAGCCTGATGAGAATTTATTCTTACCCTTGCTAATCAGTGGTTGCCACTTTAACCTGACTTGACTGTGGTTGTATCGAGTGCCTATGGTATTTGCATAGCAATGCTGTAAGGAGTGCATTTGCTATGAAAAGCACCAGTTCAGTAAATTTTTTCAGGGGATGCCCAGCATTAAGCAGATAAGAATATGCGTTTGATTTAAACACACACACACACGCAATTAGACATGTGCCTTAATTACTTCAAACATCTGTGCCAACACTTCAAGGGAAAGTGTGACTGCAGAGCGTATGCCTAGATGTGCTAGCTTTAACCTACTAAATAGGAGACCTTGTTGCCTTAATTTGGCAGAAGTCTGCCGGGCAGGAAGATGCAGTTTCCCAGATGCCCGTGTCTGAGTGCTGCTTGGTCTGGCTGAAAACTGATTCTCCTTTTTCTCTTCCCCACTGCCCCTCCCTCACTCCCTGTCTTTTAAGTGGATTAATTTTCAGCCTAAGCAGCTCCCTGGCTCAGCTCTCTGTGCAGCAGATGAGCGCTGCAACTAGCACGAGCAGTTGGTGGAGATGAGAGGTCAGACCACCTTCCCTTTCGGCAATGAGACAGACTGATGCAAGGATAAAGCGACCATGGGACTGTGGCCCAACTAATGTTTGCGGTTAACTGTAAAGAAGTATTAGTAGCACTGTTTGCACGTACAAATCTGCAGAGGACTGTCCCAATTTGTTTGAAAGCTCCTGCCCAAGCATGTGCCGTCAAAGCTCTGCCTCTGATGCTTACACTAACTTTTCGCATGCCAGACCATGCTACAGCAGTAGTCGTGCTGCATTGAAAGGACATGTGTATAAGGATCGTTTATTTGCCATGCTAAACCAAGGAATTTTGGTTAAGAAGAGAAAAATTGCATGAAGGTTCTGTTCAAGTGGTGTAGCTGTGTAACAGGGTTACTGTGAGCAGCCAGTGGTAAGAAGCTTAAAGCAAAGCACTGTGCCGACCAAAAAGTTATCAGCCTGGATTTGCTGTTACAATTATGTGCACTTCTTTTTATTGCAGTGAAAGTTATTTAAAATTTAAATAGAGTTGACATCATGTTCTTTTGACCTAATTCTCAGGCTTTTGTATTATTACTAAAATGATCTGGGATATTTTATTGCAGTACACTGCAGAATGACACTCTTAGGAAAGATTGATACAGCACTGGTGTTTGAATAGGAAATGGAGCGTAGCAAATTCTGAGATAATGCTCTGATCTTCAAATGTGAAGGCTTGCATGCATATCTCCTGGGTGGAAAGCCACAGCTGTAGCTTGAAACTAACCCTGGTGAAAAGTGACCCCATGACGAACCATTGTACTTGTTGTTGTTTGCTGTTGCATGAATATGACATCTGCGGTGGGGTTTTGTTTTTCGTTTTAGTACCTGCTAGTTTGCATGTTAGTAGATGCCCACGGTTTGCATTAAGACAAGTTGACTTTATTCTGACTGGCAGGAAAAAGTCGTCAGGTCCTTGTGGAATATTCCAAACTTTCACCACCAAATTCAATTTGCTACATTCTTCCTTCCAGACAGCTCGCTCCCATGACAACCCCATGTCAGATGATGCATGAACAGCCACTGAGTTTCCCATAACTTTGTCCTTGGGATGACACCAGTGGCATTTTTCTCATGATCTTTAAAAACAGGGGAGAAAAGTGTTTTCTTGTTGTTTCTTTTTGTTTTTGTTTTTCAAGTGTGAAATGTCATTTGAAAAGCACCATGCCCTTAAACCTGTGGGGTTAGTGTTTACAGAAATATAAGCTTCACTTTTCTAGAAGTACTGAAAACAATCACAAATACATTCTTTTGGTTTGAACTGATTCCAGAAGTCCTGAAGCCTTGCACTGAAAAATGAAGCTCCGAGGTCGATGTGTGTCTCGCGTGCCTGTTAATACCTAAGGCACCCTCACATGAAGTGCTCAGATCCAGACACTAGAAAGCAAAGGCTATCTCCGGCACAGAATTAGATTGCGTTAACCCGCAGTCAGCCTCCCCCAGCAGTGTAACCTGGGCCGCAGTCATTTACCAACAGGCTGTCGAGGTTTCTCTCAGCCTGAGCTGGCAGGCCATGGGCCCCGCTCTTAGAAGACAGGCTAACCATGGTGATAATAGTTCGTTACCGTGCCCTAATTACCCGAGTAACACTCTGTTGCCTGTTTCTTCTATGCACTTCAAAACACCTATAATGACACTTTAATCCTGCATTTGTCTGTTCCTGTTTGCTCTGCCTGCAGTGTCTGAGTAGCGATGCGTATACCTGTGCACGTTTGCTGAAAGCAGGCGTCAGCCTTGCAGTACAGTTGTGTTGGCTGGTCTGTAAAACCTGTAATTTGGGGAAAGTGTATCTGAAAAACTTTCTGTAGCCAGCAGACAGGAGAGAAGAGGAAAAGTCAAGCAGACGAGAAGAAATCATTTCAGTCTGCTGAAAGGTTTTGCTGCCAAGTATTTCAGTATGGTCTATGTTAGCAATAAGTAAATCCATTTGGAAAGTATTTTACACACAGAATTTTGTCATATTACTATTACAAACAGCAGCTCTAAGCTGGGGCGCAAAATCCCGCACGCATTTGTGGATCAGCCAAGTAAAAACATGGTGTTTCCCACAGGAAATCTGTCCCAGCATGCAGACTAGTAAAGCTCTGTTGAGGATGCAGCTGCGTACGTAGGGCTCTGTACAGACGACCTTCCCTCTGTGCTGGAATAGCTCAAGCTGTAATTTTTTGCTAAAGCACACCCGTAACGGCAAGGCATCAAGTAATTTCTTCTGAAGCATTATACTTCTCCCAAGTAGGTCTACCTTGAAGATCTGCTACTGTCTTTATGTACCTAAGTGTTTGCTGGATTTTTCTGATAGCTTGGCTTGTTTCACCCCTTTAACAACTCATGGCTTCTTCTGCCCAGTTATTTTCCATTAGACCTAAAGACTCTCTGCATGCAGAACGCAGACAAAACTTGACAGCTGTGTTTCGTTCCCATTCACATCTCAGTGTTTCACCAGGCACAGATTTGGTGAAACCTTTGTCATTGGATCTGAAAATTTTACTGCTTCAATTTTTTGCTGCCAGGTTGCCTTGTAAGTGCAGAGCTGGCTTGTTCAGAGTGCAGGCAGAACGGTTCCACATTGCTGTCTGGCTGGTGTGGTCAGTGTTTGTGTTTGTTTAATTATTACTTAAAATAAATTGGATCAAGGGTAAAGGTTGCAGGACTGTAATACTTATACAGCTGTGTTAAGTGGCATCTTAGGAGATGAATCTATTTCATAAATTTGTAGAAAAAGAAAAAATCTTAAGTGATTTTGAGCCAGCTATGCTGCAGTCAAGAACCGATCCCGTTTTCTCAAGAGAGCGGGAGGATGACAGTGGAATGTTGCATGTTTTTGTTATTAATTACAAAAATGATCATTCACCATTTTTAAATTTTAGGGCTTCCACTCCTGAGGATAGATTGAAAATATTTTATTCAGGCATCAAATTACTACTTTTATGCAGAAGACAGTTGATCAAAGCATGTTTACATTTCTTTAATTCTCTGCAGTCTGAGCAAGCAGTGCAGTTGCATGCTACCTGCCTAATTTGTCAGTGTCTTATAGAAAATCAGTAGCTAGCTAGCCTTTCCTCTAACCTAAGGGATTTTGGCAGTTTCAACTAGGTAGTGAGCCTGTGAGAAATCCATTTGCCTGCACTTGGTGTTGCAGAACTTGACAGTGGTTTGATTCTGGCTTTGCTAATATAGAGGTCATTGCTAGTGCTGTCAACATCCAGGAATTTTCTTGTTTCCACATGGTTATTTCCTGTCTTGGTGAGGTAGGATTTTTTATGAAGATTTCTACAGATGTACCATTTCTAGTAGCCAGGAGTGCTATTTCCCCTCACCCCCCACCCAAAAAAAAAAAAAAAAATCCTTTGTAGGAAAAGGGGATGCTCACTGGATGTTTATCTTACTGGTTATGGCATGGCAGTAAATACCTGGTGGAATGCTTCGTGAAGGTGCAGCTTGCATGTGCAGCTTGCATATCTAAGGTGCAGCTTATGCACGGGCCTCTGTAGACACCAGTATTCTCCCCTGCTTACTGTCTATACATAGGTGTGTATGTAGTGTCTCTGCAAGCCTGCGTTTACTGTGATTCAGTAGTTAGAATGGAGTAACTGGGATGCAGCAGAGGATTTGGCATCATTTGAATGCCATGTTGTTGTGTTGGCAGCACGGATAAATGATTCCCCCCGTTTTGTTTGCTATTAATGATCAACTTCAGCTGTTGCAGCGTGAGTGTTCAAGCGTGCTATGTGTCAAAATGCCCAGAGGCCTCGCTGTGTCCTAGGCTTTGAGTGCATGGTTATCTGTACATGCCACAGATGGAAAGTGAACATCTAATTACTTTATAAGCGTTGTGAGCAGAGATTTGGAGCCTGCTTAGCCTCTGCTTGAGAAGTACTTTCTGCTGTTTGAAGTCTGCTTTTGCTCTCTTCCTCAGGTCCTTTCACAGATGTCGTCACTACAAACCTGAAACTCGGCAATCCTACGGACAGAAACGTGTGCTTCAAAGTTAAGACCACAGCACCACGTAGATACTGTGTAAGGCCTAACAGCGGAATTATCGATGCAGGAACATCAATTAATGTTTCTGGTAAGTCATTCAAGCCATTTTTTGGTAGTAGAAAATAGCTTCATCCAATGAATTGTTTCTTGGAATGCTTTGTAATCTGAAAGTGTTTTGTAGAATGCTTGTAAAAGCAAGAGGTTGTGACTTCATAGAGAAACAGCCATTTCATCTTATCTTTAGTTCCCTTATTCCTGATCTAGCAGTAATGGGTTTGTTTTGACATCTTGTTTTAGGGCAGGGGGAGGGGGAATATATAAATAATTTGTGTAGTTCCATAGCAGCCTTTGCCAGCCTATCCAAGTTGGTACTGCTGCAGCCCTGCCTTCCCTCTGGGATTATTTTTATACAGTTAGTTTTTTGCCAACTTAACTTCCTGAACCAGCTCTTCGCAGGGTCAGACAAGTGCTTGGACAGACATGTCGAGGGAACAATAAAAATGGGTGGACTGCAGCCACACCAGCTTAGGTTGCCAAACTGCCTAACATAACCAACCAGTTAATTAAAGCGTTTAATTTGAAACCATGCTTGTTTTGTGCTCCTTGGAGATGGAATATGCTTTGGTGCTGGAAACGTCAAGTGACTAAATCTTTGCTGTTTCATAAGAAAGGTTAATGATTTTCTCTAATGAGTAAGTAGCTCTTGACTTGCCTAAGTTTGGTGATGGAAAAACAAAGGAGTGGGTTGCATTGGAAGCATAAAGGACTGAGTATTATTTTAGTAATCTAAAGAACTCTATGAAAGCATTTAATAGTGGCAGACTGCAGAAACAAAGTCTGACTTTTGAGTTAAGAAAATGATTTCTGTAAACATGCGGATTTGTTTTACTATTTTTAATAAATTTTAGTATTGCATAATAGAAGCAGACAAGTTACTGGCCTATGGGAAGGCCATCACAACAAAAATTGCTGACTGATAGGTTATATCGTTTGCCATTAGTCTCTTTCCAAACTTTTCTAACCTGGAATAAATAAATTTGTGAGCTATAACTATTGCTTTTTACTTGAAAAAATCAAAATGTAAAAAACCAGGACTTTAGTTTTTAATGAATAAAATATAAAACATTTAAACACCTTGTTCTTGAAGACCTTGCAAAATAAAAATTGATCCCCAAAATAATTTGCACTGTGATATTAAGACACTCTAATCCTGTGAATCTTCTTGTACATGCCTGTATTTGCACACTCATTGATCTTTTGTCTTTGGGATTCTACTGTGTCAAACTAAGTGTGCATATGATTGCAGAATTGTGCTTTACTTGCCCTTAATATCTGGAGAATGTCACAGAGTGAGGAGGTAACCAGTGCAATGTGGTACCTACAGGAGGGGCAAACAAAGCAGCTGTGCTTCAGGAGAATGCTAGCACATATGCAGTAAGTTCTGAAATGAGTAATATGTAAATTTCTAGAGAGAAACTGAGATTTTTAAAACCATGGACAATTCCCAAGTAAAGCTGTCTGTCATCTATGCTAGCTACAGGCAAGCATATTCAATGCATTGAAATCAATGAAGTGATAATGAAAATTGTCATGGTTTCTAGCTACAAATTATCTTTATGCTATAAAGATGATGATTCTTTTCATCTTTCAGATGAACTTTCAAAATTAAAAGCTCTTTGCTAGCACATAGCATGCTTTTTAAAATGTCATCTTGATCTCAATATTGAGTTTTTTCTTAAACTTCTGCTTACAATGACCCTTTGCTCTATGCTGAGCAGTACCTAGTATAGGGAAGTGTTGTGTGAACCATCTTATATTATGCTACCAGCATGCCTACATCTCACATGCTTTTCCAACCTCACTCTTCATAGCAGCATACCAGACAGGATATGGATCTAGTCCAAGACTTGACTTAAAGTATCCCATTTTGAAAGGTTGCTGTGCTTACACTAAGTTATGCTTTGCTCTTGCTTACAAAGCTTTGAAAAACTTCCCTTTTTGTGATAACTTCCTTTGGAGTGATTTATGATTCAGTTAGTTTTGCAAATGGCTTTGGTATATTTAATCGCAGAACTCACATTTTTATTCTACATGCTTTCATGCTGCTCTGACTTAGTAATAACAAATAACTATGCTAAATTGCCAGCCCTTCTACTAATGTTGCATATTAAAATGCAAGCAGTACACATATGTTGTTCCTCAGGTAGCATATTAAAGTAAATTTATAGTTAGATATGTTACAGAATTCTGGGATTATGTATGTTAATTCTTCATTTCCTAAAAGGTTCTAAATATCTAAATGTCTTTATTTTGTGCTGTGGTTGAATTTCTCCTTAACAGAGTTGTATACATTGTAGTCTTGGTAGCTTCTTTAAACTGTGCATGGGACTTAATTTTGGCAGGCAACATCATTGGTTCTGATTAGCAGAAGGGATGTTTTGGATATGGGGCTCAGAAGGGGGACTTTGATTAACTTACAGATCATAATTGTTTTCAAATTCTTGGAAAGGGAGGAAGGAGATGTGTTTAACCCCTGCTTAGGAGTCATACTGCTTAAAAGCAGAGGGATGATTTTGGATTTAATGAAGTGAAATACATATAGAATTTTTTTTCTTTGCCTCCAAATAGGTTATTCTTCAGTCGTGTAATTCAAGTCTCACACAAGGCATAAAAGTAGGACTTGAATTCTTCCAAACCTAGTGAAAATACTACTTGTGAGAAATTATTAGAATATAGTTAATTCAGTGATAATTTCCGTACACTTGAACTGATTGGGATGTGTGTAATATATGCAATCTGTTCTCTTGAGAATTGCTGACTGTCTGTAACATAGTAGTACTGCATTGGTACTACACCTCACATCTCCAAAAAAAAAAATCAGTGCCACAGTACAATGGCATGAAGCTCTGGAACAATTTGTTAGTTTTTTAGAATATTACTGACTCACTGCTGGCTTTGGGGCAGCCTGTGTCTTCGTTGCACTGTAGCAACTGGATGCCTTTCTTGCGTACAGTTCCACGGGAGTATCCTGTTATGATGCAAGTTCGTGAGAAGGTATAATGTCCTTAGAGACAGCTATCAGAACATTATTTCATGCTAGTATGTTGGCTCATTTAGCACACACACACACACACACACACACACACACACACACACACACACACACACAAAACACTAGAAAAGCAAAGCTTTCTTTATTCTAGTGGAGTGTCAGATACTGGCTTCTTATGCCACATCACAGCTTTTCCTAAGTACCAGCATTTAAGGCTCTGTCAGCATGCGCTGCTTGCCGCGCTGTCAGGTTTGTAGTCTGTGTTTTCACCTATTATATAATGGCATGTAATTTTAACAGCTGAGTTTATGTAACTGTCGGGAAGTGTGTGTATGTGTTGTCACCCCATTTGATTGCATTTGGTCTGAAGTATTTGGAGAAGAAGGGTATTTGCACAAGCTCCATTTTCGTTAAACATGTCTTATTTGAACAAAGATTTCTGATTTTGTGGCTTCCGAGAGGCTGAAATCTAAATAAAAGGCATGAATAGATTACAAGGGAAAAGTGAGAAGATATAAGCAGATGCTGATGAGTCTGCAGCTAGGTGTGCTACAGGGAGAGATGAAGGACAGATGGTGCCATCTGCGCGCAGCGTCCTACCGCACAGAGCAGCCCGAACACGCTCCCTAGAAATGGGGGGAGGCTGAAGTTACCCTTAGGTTGTTGTCAGACATCCCTGTGGGGATCTGATTTGCCTTTTGTGAATCTGCCTGACCTGGAAAAGGTAGTTTCCATTTCCTTCAGGACACTGCCGGTCACTGCAGGCCTGCCCCTTCCACTAAGACGGCTGCTGCGTGCCGTCCCCCGACGCCTCCCAAGACTGCGTGGTGGTTGCCACGTTTGGGGTTGGTTTTGTCTGCTTGCTTTAGAAGAGTCTCTCTTGGTCTTCAAGATTCAGCAATTTTTAGTGTTACTGAAATATTTACAGAAAGAACTACGTAAGCATGGGATGAACGATGTGATGCAGTGGCTTCTGCATGTCCCTATTGGTGCAGGTGTCCTTTGTTTGCCTCCAGCAGAGCTGATCAAATTGCACCGTGATCTCAAGGCTCCCCCATGTAGCTGGGTGGGTTTTTGTGTGAAGGTGAGACATGTGGTAGTTTTGATCTAGCCAGACCATAAAGAATTTTATACTGTGCCATATGGGAAAACCATTAATAAAGACTAGGAAAGACAGAAATGGATTCACAGACTACTGAGTGGGCTGCTTAAGAGTAAACAATGCTGCGGCGGATGGTTAGCTTTTGAACTGTAACAGGAGGAAGTTACTAGTGATGTTTCTTGAGAATGATGTTTGGTATTAATCTTGTTTAATGTTTTTGTAAGCAATTCTGGCACAAAAAGAGTACACTAAAAACCTTGATGATGATGTAAAATTGGGAGGCTGAAGATACGCAGCAAGAACTGTGTGTCCTTGAAGGTTTCAGTAAGAGAAACAGGATGAGTTTCATCCTAAAAACTGCAAAATTGTGTACTTGGAGAATAAAATACTTCTGCTGTAATTGCAAGTTTGTTGAACAAAATGAGAGGGATATTAGGATGTTGTAACTGGTCATAGGGTGACCCAGTTGCTGACATAATGTGGCTGTGAATAGGGCAAATGTAGAATGTGCGAACAGACTACGTAATGGAAGAGATAAGAGCATATAAATGCTGTTGTTCAAGGCACTAATAAAATTTTGTGCTTGTATTCTTAGAGTAACTCATATAGAGGAATTCAAGCCAGAACAGGTGCAGAGAATGAATGGGGGGCCTGACCAAGGGAGGACTGACAGACTCTGGCTTACTTAGTTTACCAGGAGGCCAGGAGTTACTGTGATTGATGTCTTGGAACACACTAGAAGTAAAAGACTCTTCCCCTTCTTTGATATTTAAGCATAAGGGCAGTGTTGGTCCAAGACCAAGTAAACAGGCCATTAATAAATGTAGATGGAAACCAGAGGAAGATGGCTGACGATCTGAGCAGGGAGTCTGTTCTGTTCCTTCTGCTCTTGGAAGGGAGGGCTAGATCCTGGCAGGCTTTTAGAGCAGCGTTTTGCCTTCCATCTTCCCTGCTTCAAATTTCCTCTGCTCTTGATATTGATATTAACTTTGCCATTAAACTATACTGGAAAAAGGAGGAGCATATTAGCAGATCACCAGCTCTGGTTCCCTGTCTGCAGATCCTTGCACAGCAAATGAAGGGGTATAATGGGAGAATGTGGGGAAACTGGTATCCGCTTATCTGGAAACATTTCACAGCAGGATGCACGTGAGGTTGGTCCTTTACATTTGAATTTTGAGAGAGGCAACTGGGCTGGCAAATACGACTGACATTATTTCTTATTGCATTGGTCTCCCAGTGGCTTTGCAGTTTTTGCTTGTGATAGAATGCTTCTGGCGCTTCGGCTGGAGGGCGGTCAGTGTAGGCCGAGAGATGTGTGTCTCAGCCGCGTTATAGGGTGTGCTGGTACTGGTGCATTTCAAGCTCACCTTAATCATTTTCTTGGAACACTAGTTCTGATGACAGCTGGTCAGAAACTGACCAGCTAAGAAGACTGCTTTTTATAAGGTATTTTGTAGGAACATACCCTTTCCACGTAGTTCTCGTGTAAGGTATGGAATTCCTAGACAAAGCAAAGGAGCCGTGCTCACAGTAGCAAATTGTCTAGCAATTAGGGCAGTTCCGTGGAACTGCTCTTTCACAGAAACCCCCAGTCGTATGTGAGTGAATGTTGAATGGTTTGTTTTCCTTTTGAACAAAGTAAGTATTTTTGAGCTTCCCATCTGGCTTACAAGACATTTGCTGAATAATTTGTGTCGATGTGGCTTTCGTGTATTGATCTAAAAATACAAGTGCTAACAACGTTTATACTGTCAAGCCCTCTCTAGCTGCTTGCTGTTATGATTCAGTGAATGGAATTCAGAGCAGCAGTCGTTTGGTGTTCAAGAACGGCTTCAGCACTATCACTGGGGAAATAATGATTTTCAGATGAGCTTATAGTTACACTCAGCAAAGCAAACTGATAAAACTGCAGATCTGGAGAAGTTCCATAAACAGTGGATAGCTTTGACTACCCAGTTGGCTCTTACACATTACATAGATTTGAAATCACAGCTAGGTGTCTACTACAAGGGACAAAAAATTTTTTTGTTGCTTTTCTGTGATGTGTGGTGCAATGTTGAAATATCCATGCTTTCACAGTTCAGTCACTGCTGTTTGGAAAAATAGTTTTAAATGTAGCCTGTTGATATGCAAACATTTATTTTGGACTAGTACTTGATTACTGCAAGGCAAGTTAAAAATGTATAGTAATTTTTACAGTACGTTTGAGACAATTTGCTTTTCTTGCAACTTTAAGAGGCGTTTGGTTGTTGATGGCCACAGATTGTGTGCATAATAAAGATGGCACAGGCGTAACATACTCTGCTCATAGAAGGAGGCAAATTGGTTTGGTTTTTCATCATTTGTAATAAATGGGATCTTAGTGCATATGAATTTCAGTGTATGTTAATAGCAGTAGTACTTGAAAGTAATCCTAATGCTTGAACTGCTTGCAGTCATTGTGACTGAGTTGAGGGCCTGAAGTAGCCTCATGGGTCATGAAATGTGAATTTCTAATACTTACACTTTTTTTTTTTTTTTTTAAAAAAAGGCACTCGTTGCCCTCCCCATATCATCCCCCTAGCCTTTCCTTTTTTTTTTTNTTGCAGTTCATGAAAGGTTCATTTTAAATATCTTTTGGGAGGGGTAGCTTTTTTGTGATATAACAAGTTTGTATGAAATTCTTGGGTGTTACATTTTGTGCTGTTTGATCTTGAAGCAAATCCCATGTTTTGTTAATGTCACCGTAGCCTTATGTCCAGGTGTCATTTGCAAAATGTAGAGGTTCTAAGTGATTACTTTGATTAAAGGAAATTCCCAACATTTTTTTTTTTTTTAAAAAAAGGCACTCGTTGCCCTCCCCATATCATCCCCCTAGCCTTTCCTTTTTTTTTTTGCCACCTGAG
Source organism: Chauna torquata (assembly GCA_013399475.1). Classification (NCBI taxonomy): domain Eukaryota; kingdom Metazoa; phylum Chordata; class Aves; order Anseriformes; family Anhimidae; genus Chauna; species Chauna torquata. The sequence continues at coordinate 152,368 of VXAL01017096.1, forward strand.
CACGTTGTTTTCTGCATAAAAATTCCAGAATGTTTATGATTTTTGGATGGAGGGAAATACATTTCTTTTATACTTTTCATAAGCAAAGTTTTTGTAGCATTTAACCATAAACTTTCAGCTATATCTTGGTAACTAACTTTCAGCATCTTATTTTTGGAAGGGAAATAGCTGTACTTGATAAAACAAATATCATGAGACTCTTAAACTTTGTAGAGGAAATTTCCATCCTGAATCTTGAACCTTGAGGTTTAAAATGCTTGTCGTTGCCTGCCTCTCTACCCTTTCTCAGGAACCATCAGCAATACTGTGTGTACAACTAATCAAGATGCCAGCTTGTTACTTTTGCCCCAAGGATGGAGGGGAAAAAAAAAGATGATACTTTTCTTTGAGAATTTTTCCCTCTGTCCCAGAAGATACGTAAATTATCCTGTTCACTATAAATTGCTACTGTTATATTGCCATAGTCTTGTACGGAATATTTTATAGCGATCAGCATTTCCAAAATTCTCAGACAAAAATTTATGCAGACTGAAGAAGTCTGTTTCTCTTACCTTCTTTCAAAATTTTTTTTTGAGTGAGGTTCCTGATCTCAGCCGCTACTTTGGTCAGAGCGGCATACCACTTCAAATCATCTTAATGTTTGTGTTTCTCAGATCTGGTAACTATATCATCAGTGCATGATTATGCATCAGAGCAATGCTAACATGATGTGTTTTGGGGTTTTTCTTGCAGTGATGCTACAGCCTTTTGACTATGACCCTAATGAGAAAAGTAAACACAAGTTTATGGTTCAGTCTATGTTTGCTCCAGCTGATACTTCAGATATGGAAGCAGTAGTAAGTATTGAAGTTAATTAAAAAGGATTTCTTTCTGTTTCTATAATTTTACCTTTTACTGCATTGCTTAAGGGCTGTTGTTAAACGACAGTGGAATGTTCCTTAAAAGCATTACCAAATTTCCATCTCGGTGCATGGCAAAGTGTTTTGTATTTGTCTGAAGCCCCGGGATTCTTGTACTGAAGACAGCGCTGACACAGCACAGAAGGTGGTGTATGTTGCTGCTTTCTTAGGAGGCTGCTGTCAGTAATGGGATACCAGGCCATGAAACATGTTAAGTAGTTGTAACTTTTTTTACATATATGATTTTTTAAAAAGGCAGACTTGAACTACATATTCTAAGAGTCTGGTCTGTAGCATCGTCTATGTTTTATGCCTTTATACACTGTCTTGAATCTCGCCTTGAGCAGCTCCTTTTCCAAACAGGAGCTGGGAAGATGGTTTACGAGTATTGAGTTTTTCTTTATCCATACTGTTGTGGCTTAAATAAATGAACTGTCCTTGTAGAGCTTGTCCTATGGATTACAAATGAGAGTAACAGAAGCATACAAGTGCTGAAGCAAAGAAGGACAAAAATATGTAGAAGTAAGATGTCTGGCTACATTAAGGTGACCAGGAAAGGAAAAAAGCAGTATGTCAGCTGGTAGTTTTCCTGTAGCAACAAGATTTTTTGCTACTGCAAGAAAATACAAGGCGGCTTTCTCTGGATAGCTTTTGTTAGTTTGAGAGAGTATTTAGTAACTGTTGAGGACACAATAAATGAGAAAAAATGCCCATTGCTCTCTAATGTATGGGGCATGGGGCTGTGTATATGTTTGAATGTATGCATATAACTTCAAAAAAAACATATTCCGAGGTTTTTTTTTTTTGTATCATGTGATGTTTTTTTTAGTTGTTGTTGTTGTTCTTTGTTTGTTTTGGTTGTGGGGGGTTTTGTGTGTGTGTGTGTGTTTGTTTTTTACAGTAGTCTGTACAGTACACATCTTCCAAACAGCTCTTTAAAGCTGAGACTCTTTGTAGTGTTAAGAATTTCCCTTTTTGAAAGAGATTTATGGAACTGTACTTGTTTAATGGCCTTAAAATAAGATCCAGTAGGAGAAACACCAATGGTAATGAAATGTCTGCATCACTAGAAGAGTAAACCAGTCTGCATCTCTTTCTAACTCTTTACATGGTATAAAGTAACTCATAAAATTAAAACGTTATTCTGCTAGCAAAGAATGTTTTTAAGGATCTAGATGGTCCTTTCAGTTTTCCAGAGCTCTCCAGGCCAATACCACTTCTTTTCTTGTAACACTTGATCACTTGTCAGTTTTGTTACCACTCTCCAAATATCTTCCTATTCTGGATAAACAGGTGAGACAAATTACTAGAGTACTATAAAGCTTTCAACACTTCCCAGGCAGCCAACAAGCTCAAAATAGAATTCTGACTTCAGCCACAGAAGAGCTGAAGTACTATTCAGCTATTTAGGATGGGTCAGATTCTTCTTCAGGTTGCACAGGGGTTAGCCATAATTTGACACCTACTTGAGATATGCCGAGCAATGCCATGCTACTAGAAGTATGGTCAAAGTAAGGAGAAGACGTAAAATGTGGATGCTTCTCATTCTATATCACTACTAAGAACCAGTCTTTTCAGTTCAGGGTTACGGCTGATATAGAGCAGAAATTTATAACTGATTATCCCTATTAAAAAAAATTGCAAGGAAACTTTATTACAATAGACTCCCTAATTGAAAGGGAGAGAAGGATGAGAGGGAGAGTTGCCCCCTTCTATATGTAGCACATCTGTTACTGTTTAGGCATTGATGCTGAAACATAAGCAGGTGCAAAATAACATTCCCTTCCTTTGAATCTTCCTTTGAATGCACCCCTCCTCTTTTTTTTTTTTTAAATCAGGACCATAGCTCCCCCTGTCTATGCTAATTACTGTTACACAATCACCAGTTCTCTCATAAATTACCTGTGTAGGTTTCAGAGTATTTAGAATTATTTACTTTATAGTGTCTGGTCTTTAAGATACTACTCAGTTATGTATTTGGTTTTCATTTTCAGTCCTGTATATGGTTAATGGAAACATCATAAACACCTGTGGAGTTTTCCTAAGATGATGTGATTTGTTTATATAATACACTATGTTTTCTATGTGTCTTATTCTGTTTAATATTAAATTATTCCAGTGGAAAGAGGCAAAACCAGAGGAACTCATGGATTCAAAACTTAGGTGTGTGTTTGAGCTACCAGCGGAAAATGATAAGCCTGTGAGTATTTTCAGCTGCATATCGAGTGACTTAACTTAATACCACAGTAAATCATGTAAAATGGCATGTTTATACAGACAGCTATATAAGCAAAAGACAGAACCCTCTGTTTCACTGTCTGGATGGCATCACTCTCTTAAAATAAATAAATAAATAAAATCCTAGTGATTCCTAGTATTACTAGCAGTTAATTTGAACAACGTAAGTGCAACACAAGCATAAGGAAATCTTTGAGTTGATCTTTCTTCATTGAGTGAAAGGTCACATAGGATAAAAATATTAAAAAACAGAAAATGCTGATTGATGTTCATAGCTGCTTCCACATAAGCTCAGAGCTTTATAACCATCAACAAATTGCCGTCCGGCACTCCCCTTTGCTTCCTTGATACAACACTGATTTTAGCAAGTAAGTTGGTAGACAGCTAATAAGGAAGATAAAAAGTCAGGGGTTATATTGCAATTAGCAGCTATAGTACTGTAGGATCCTTTTTTGTTAGAGCCGTGAACACACGGATTAATTTCTAATCCAAGTATGTAATATCAAATGTAGAACTGGTTAATAGACCAAGCAAACTGATGTTTCCTAGTACGCAGGTACTGAAAGCACAAGTGTTCTGCATTGCACTGGACAGCTTGTGATTACAATTATGCATTGTTAAAATGGCACTACTGTGATCTCCCTTTGTCTTCTCTACTTGCTCCAAAAGTAGGTGCTTTTGTATTAGGCCAGGGTACTTTCTGCGCTTCCTATTTAGAGGTGTGACAAGAGGAAGGAAAGAATCTGAATTAAGTGGAATTTAACAGCTATTCTGTTTAGGAGTAATTTTTTCTATAAACTCTAAACTTTATTAGGTCAAAACAAAACACAAGTAGTAACAAGTTCCTATTACTTTATAAATAAGACTTTAAGGCTTAATAAATAAGACTTAATAAATAAGATGTTAAGACTTCGGTGGCAGTTTGGGTGGGGAAAGAGCAGTTTGTTTTTGTTAGAGCCAGGCCCTTTGCACTCAGAAGTGCAGAACATAGAGAGGATCCAAAGCCAGGAAAAGGAGGGGGCTTTGGAGCTCTGCAGCTTCTGTTTCCTAACTTGGGCTGAAAGTTCATCTGTCGCCACAGAAAAACGGAAAGATGGAGAGGTGATAGTCAGCTGTGGGGAGTGAAGAGTGAGAGAACTGTGGCAGAGCACTTGGGTGGTTCCTAGCAATACAGTGGTTCTTGGAGTAGCTGCTTGTGTTGTGCTTGGAGAGGGAAAGGTGAGGAGAGCACTAGGACTCCAAAAGCAGAATGAGAGCAAAAAAGCCAAGTTCCCATTCTTGCTGTGGGACATGGTCCAATGATATTTCCTTTCCCATATGTGCAAGGACTGAAAACGAGGGGTCATTCTGTCTGCACTTATTGCTGCTGATCTGGTGTTTTCTGTGAAAAACAGGAAGGGGAAGTAAAGCTTGCAGAAGGAAAAATGGTGCTGATTTCTTTTGATACAGGCACGTTTCAAGTGTGCACAGAAAATTTTACCTGATTCTCCTCCTAAGTATCAGGTGTGTGGTGTGGTGTTAATAACTAACCAAAAATCACTCTATCCTTTTTTAACAGCATGACATAGAAATAAATAAAATTGTATCCACAACTGCAACAAAGACAGATTCCTCTGTAATGTCTAAATCAATAAGTTCTTCTTTGGATGACACTGAAGTTAAGAAAGTAATGGAAGAATATAAGAGGCTTCAAGTAGAAGTTCAGAGGTTACGGGAGGAGAATAAACAGTTTAAGGTAAAGATTTTTTTTTTTTTTCCAGATTTACCCCTTTCCCAAAATAGAAGATTCAAACTGAAAGGTTTGCTTACCTCTCCTTGGTACAGTATTTAGTCTATCAATTAAAAGGTAGTTTAGATTTCACTCTAGAAAGTCAGAAAAAAGTGTTGAAATTGATGGTTCCTTTGAAAGGAACATACAACTCATGCAATCAGAGAAAATGATTGGACGGCAAGACCAAGTAATGAATTCACATTTGTTTTTTCTTTTTCCCATCTAATTTCCTGAGTCTGAATTAAGCATTCAGTGTTGGATTTGCCCTGTTCTCTCAAACCGATGGGAGCTTGAGAGCAATGTTGTACCAATACTAAGTTTTAGTAATTGCACCTATAACACGTAGTTGAAATGACCAAAGTAACACAGATTAATAGGAAATATGCTTCCTGTCATATCCAGCACATCACTGTGAAACCAAACAGATGAGAAACCTTTATCACCATGCTGAAGAAAAAATTTTACAGTAGTTTCATTTGTTATAAACATCTAGTTTTGTAGATAAAAGCACCAATAAAAACTTGAAATTTGTGAGTACTGAACCCCAATGAAAAGGATCTCTGTTCTGTCAGCTCTGATGCTTTATGGCTGGCTGATGCATGAAGAAATTCTTTAAACATTTGTAAAACAGTTTTGTTTTGTTCATAGAAATAACGTAGATGTATAGCTGAGACACAAGCTTAACTTCTTGTGTTCTGGTTTTGCCAGTTCTATCTGATTTTTTTTTTTTTTTTAAATCAGTCTTCAATAAATACTGTACAGGAGATATCTAGAATTGAGCTGACATCTTACAATAACATCTTGAAACTGTGAGCTGTTTGTTCCCTTTTGTGAAGTGTTAGAAACATCTGTAAAATGTCAGAAAATAATGTTAAATTACCACCAGCCACCAGGTGCTGTCAGTACCAGGCTAGATCTTACTCAAAACGAAGTTTAAATATTTAAAATGAAAAGTGTGCTTTCTAGAAGTAAAATTACCATGTAGTTAAACAGCATCTTATTGTTTACAAAAGTCAGTTGTCCCCGTCCAGATTCGTAGCAGCAGTGAGATACCAGGTAGTCTGTGACTTTTAATATTTTCCTGAAGGAAATGAGTTGCCCCTTTGAATTCAGAAGTGGAAAAACAGACATAGACTGTTTAGAATTCCTCTTACCTTTCAATTTTTAAGACTGCAATAACTTATTACAATTTTATTTCTTGAGTGTTTTTTTATGTATAGACTGGAGGCTTTTGCTTCAATATTTTACGCTTTTGCACTCTCATACTGTGTCACATAAAGCCTAACACTATTGCTTCGGCTGTATACAAGTTAGGTCACAAAAGGTTCACTTTACCAGTTCCTAAAGTGATGTGTGTGTGTGTGGAATGGAGTGTGCTAACACAGCTGTGCTGCACAACAGTTTAGATCAAGAAGTGGGGGACATTGTCTCTACTTGAAGTGATAGTATCTGGTGATATTTATTTTCTGATGTTATTTTCTGTTGTATCATACGTCTTTAAATCAAGGGAGCTGACAAACCCATACCAAGAGAACATCCTAATAATTACCATTAGTTTTGTGACAAAATTTCAGTATTAATGTGGTGGGGGAAATAAATTTCCTTTCAAATGCTGGGAAAATTTGCTTGCAAAATCTCACTACAGGAATGATGAAAATAATTCCTTTAAAGCTGCATATTTTTCACAACCTGTCTTAGTGAGTTATATTGAAAAACATTTTCCACAACAGCACTATATTCAGTTTTACAGAGCAAGACAAGCATCTTCATGTCATTTCCCTCTGTCATTGCTTTTAATGCTCTGGACCCGTCTCCAGACTTCAGACAAGTGTTCTTGCAGGCTTCCTCGTTGCTTCCCCTATTACTTAGCCAACAGGAGAAAACTTAAGAGTATGTAGCTTTGTCTCTGCCAGTCAAGTAGGCACAGAACTCCTCTCCTTCTTAGGGTTATCTGGCAAATGAAGCTCTAAATTAGCTGTAAATTAGTGCTCCCCTATTTTATTATTCACACCTGAAATAAGTACAAAAAAGGTGAATAATTAAGGCCTTTTTTTCAGTAAAAATAAGCAATTTATCTTCCTTTAGGAAGAAGATGGACTTCGGATGAGGAAGGCACCGCAAACAAACAACCCAATATCTGCTTCTGCAGCTGTTGTCAAGGATGAAGGGCTCAGCTCCAGACTACTTGCTTTGGTGGTTTTGTTCTTTGTCTTTGGTGTAATTATAGGAAAAATAGCCTTGTAGAGGCAGCATGCTGGAAATTGTAAACTGGTCTGATGGTTCTGCCATATCATTGGATTAAATTTATTCATAACAATGTTTAAAAAAATTAATGTATGACATCTCACAGGTCTTGCCTTTAAATTACCCCTGCACAAATACTATGTAACATAATCTAGAAAGTTTAAAATGTACAATGAATAAGTGTATGAAAGAGAATAATCTTCAGTGATGAAGGCAGGAAGAAAATCATGATTTAACACTACAATGGAATATTGTATATGTCATTTTAAACATTCTTAGACCCTGGTACATGTTGCTGGATTACCTCTTTTTAGAAAAAAAAAAAAAAGGGAAAAAAAAAAAGAAAAACCTATAACTCCACTGNTTGGAGCTGGGTTAGGCAGGAGGTGTTGATAACTTCTGTAAAATATGTTAATCCACCATTCTGCTCATAAATTTAACAGTTTCTGTCAGTGTCTTCGACTCTGTGCAAGTTACCAATTTCTTGGCACTTAAATGAATAGTGAGAAGCTGAAAAGAATTGTATGTGGCAATGCTGAATGTGCTAGGCATCATTAAGAGGCATATATTGACTGGTATGACGCTTGTTTGGAATAAAGGTCAATGCCATGTTCTCATGAAGGGACCAAGCTACATTGCTGTTGGTTCATTTAGTTGAATTAAAATGTTATTCAGAGATGTTTAATGCATATTTAACTTATTTAATGTATTTCATCTCATGTTTCCTTACTGTCACAAAATTGACTTAATACTATATGGTATGAAAAGGCACCTGTTCTAAAGCCGATGACTAGAACTAAAAAACTGCTGCTGTAGTGATGCGAGATTCTTCTGCCTCCTGGTGTTTTGGGCACTACACAATTGTTGGGAGTTTTGATCATCTGAGCATTGGAGAAACAGTGGTCAGGAAAGTCTTTTTGTATGTAAATAAGTATATCTAGGGGAAAAAATATTAGTAGTAAACTAGTCCTATGCCGTAAAAAGACCAATCCTGTTTGATGATGTAGCATCTAAAAAAAAAAAAGGAAAAAAAAAGAAAAATTAAATA
>VXAL01017096.1:160667-174863 GCA_013399475.1 Chauna torquata
GTTCTCTGTCAACTTAGTTTGTTTATGGCATAAGGAAACTAGCAGCCATGTTTCAGGAAGACTTTTTTTTTCCCCAGCCTAATTTTAAAATCAATCTAAACAACCCCATCCTGAGTGTGCTTTACTGATTTACTGTGAAATGTGTTGTTCACAGTAGCCATGCTGACTGCTGAGGTGCTATATGACTTCCCATTTTTCAATTTAGTTGGATTCAGGAGTCAAGACACTTGATAGCATATCGAAAGGGAAGCTAAGGTAATTTTGTTTCTGAGCATACTTTTATTATAAAATGCATAAACTAATTGTGTTCCAGTGTGTTGGACTTCAGTAGATGAAATAGCTTTTGAGCCAGTAAATTCTTATGTAATCTTAGATGCTAGGTCCAGAAACCATTGCTGACAAAATTTTTGTAACACCCTTCAGGATTAAGATACATCTTTAAAAAGTGGCTTATTTCCTTCCTTTATTGTTCCTGTGATTCCTTGAGAAGGGTGTTTGGGCGGCAGTCTGTCTACTACACTTTTCGTACATCATTGGCCTTTATATTTGTTCCATTTGTTTCTCAAGGGTTTCTTGTTCTGCAAGTGCAAATAAGTGAAATTTTATGTGAGGTTAAATAAGAAAATGGACTGGGGGGAGAACCCTAGCTGGTGTTCAGCTTACGAACACAACTCTAGAAGTACATCTAGGAAATCCATCAGAAGCAAGAGGTCTGTCTTTATTACTTTAAAATGTTAGTGCCTTCTTGTCTGCTCAGGATGGAAGGGGCAAAGCAATTAAAGTATGCCTGTAAAGGGCAGAGAAGATGGGAGATGAGCTGGAAAGAACGAAGCACTGAGTTCAGTGTGACAAATTGGGCAGAACTGATCAATTCTGGGCTGTAGAAGCTAATGAAAACTTTACAGGATACATTTTAAAAGAACCTTTTCAGAAAGACAAGGTTGTAAGTGATGCAAAATTAATTTTCTTGGCTTTAAAGAATGTGTTTGGGAAAACCTTCTCTGAAGGGAGACCAAACTATCCCATATTTTTAAGAGGCTGTAAACATCTTGATCTCACTAAAATGTTTACCAGAAGAGCTGAATTCCTAACTTGCTTTAAAAAATATATATATTTACTTTTTTGAGAGCCCTTTGTTCTGCTGAAAAAAACAAGTGTTTTTTAAAAAATTGCTGTCTTTGCAGGGTGGCAGATCGAAACTTTAAACTGGTCTCTTGTGAGTATATCTGTAATAATGCTCCAAGCAAATTTTACACACAGTTAGCTACTGTGGTTGACTTGGCATGGGCAGCAGCCAGATGAAGTGGAAAGTCAGCAGAAATGTCTGTCCTCCTTCCAGCGTTCAATAGTTAAGTCATTTGTGAGCAAAGTTGTTTCTGTTGTTTGTACTCTGGGGTTATAAAGAGGTCCTACAAAAAATGCTCTCATGCTCTGCTCAATGCCTTACAAAGACACAATTAAGGAGACCAACACATAAGGGACCTTAGGTAGCTAAGGATCTATTGATAACAACTGTCATCTGCCGTAGGAGCAGACCCACATAGTCCTAAACAAGACTTGTAAATTAACTCTTTATATTTTGGAACTTAAAAAAAAAAAAATATATTGAGGTCTTTCGTAACCATTTTTGACAACAGCCTAAGCAGACGGTAGTACTGAGTTGTCTTGATAATGCTTTGCTTTTGCTGGGCTTAAAATAAAATGACCAATCAGTGGAATCCTTATTACCTGTTTGACCTGACACTTCTTTCATATGCAGTAGAAAGAAAACTAGAGATATTTTTTTCTTGCAAAGTTCCTAAGAGGCCAGTTTGTGGATATATTGCAAAAAATAATTTCTATATTGGATGGATGTTGTTAAGCCACCTTGATCTTTTATAAACCGTCCTTTATATGATGACACCAGAAATGCTTTCATGAGGTATTCACAGAAGGCGAATTATTCTGGAGGGCGTTGTATATCTTAGGAAGTTATGCATGAGGCACAGAGTTTATAAATAACATTATTGTCTGGTGTCTTCACACAACATCAGATATTAGAAAACTGATACACGATAGTAGAAACCAAGTTATTACTTGATCTAGTTATTGCCCTTACTGCTCTTTTAAGATACGTGTGCTGTTAATTTTTTGGTAGAAGAGCCGGTCGAAGCTGCTTAGGTCTTCACTTTGTGGAGCTTTACGCTCCTGTCTGCACTGTTTGGGCCCCCAGTACAAATAGATTTCTAAAACGTCTTGAAACCTAGTGCTGAGAAATGAATGAAAAATGGTTTTTAGTATTTTCACATTTATTCACATCTTAAAGCAAATGTTACATGCATGAATGATCATAACTATTTCTCTGCGTTGGCAGTTGTCAAGTGTGAATGCACAACTATAGCAATTGCATGTGCAGGCTGGGCCCCCAGTTTCAAGTTATCGTTGAATAGCCTAGAGATCAAAGAGCAAGTTAATACCATGTATGTAATGTTGAGGGGGATTGATGTACCATAATGTAATTTTCTAAAAATACAGGATTGTGGTAGCTTGGTAACGGTAGTCCCTGTTACTTTTTTCTACTGAAATGCTGTTAGTGGGATGAAGTTGGAAACTCACTTTGCAAATTGCTAGAGTTTCTTCTCACCAATAAACTATGAAGGATTTCTAGTTGCTGCACATGTAAGCTTGCAGTTCTTATTACAATTTTGATTTAGCAGTCAGCACGTTTGCATAGTGGTGTGCACACAAAAATGGATTTTTAATGTCCTAAGATGTTTGATGTTGCAGTTGCCTAATGCAAGAAAGCTCTCTCTCTGTCATCCCTCTTTGTTTTTTGTTTGTTTTTGTTTTTTAGAAAATGTGTATGCCATATTCATCCCCTAATTGGAACACCTCCTTAATTCTTGGGCACAATAGTGACCTAACTGTGGAATTTTAAGGTTTTCTAACTATCCTTATTTTGCTTTACAAGATGTCCTGAAATGTCATATCCTGCATTCTGTTTTCTTTATAAAGTAACTGGGGGGGGGAATCCCTCTGTTTGAAATTAAAGAACATGTAAAACAAGCCCTCTGAACCTCGTGTTTGTTGTGGCTGCGTTACAGCTGCAATAGTACTTCAGCAGCACTAAAGCAGCTTGGGGTTAGAGAGCTGCTTTTTAATTCTGTTTGAAAATGGGTTAGCATCCATTACTTAAATCCTCAAATGAGCAAGTTGAGAAAGGACAAGTGGTGAGTGAATTTCAGTGTATATATTTGATTTTTTTTTTTTTACTCAGAAACTAATATAAAAAGAAGAAAGTAATATGTACAGAAGTGAGACTAGTTCAATGCCGTATGTGGAAGTTACTCTTCTTTGTAATCAGATACATGTCTACAAATTTAATTTACTGTTTAGAAAATATTTATATAAGTCAATGTGTAGGTATTTTAGAAGGAAAAGCAACTACTGAGCAAGGCTGCTTTGCTTGCTCATATAGAGTGAAACCTAGCTGTTCTGTAGATTGAGTTGATTAAAAGATGACAATGGGCTACAATGCTAGCATAAATCATCTGTTGCAGTTAGATAAATAGAGGGATTTATTGTTCAAGCAGGGCAATGCAGATCCTTTGACCATGTCCAGCTAAGATTTCTTTATATTACGCTGACAGCTTCATGTATACTGAATCACTTTGTCTAATGGGTGTCAGTGCTAAAGTGAAACCGTGCATTGTACTGTTGCCTTTTGTTTTGACTAGCTTCAGAAGACAAAGTAATTTTGTGTTTCCACTACTCAGATCTGCTTAACTATAAAATATGTTTGTTTTATTAATGGGTTGATTTTTCTTTTCTTTTTTTTTTACTGGATAAGTGTAGGTTGTTTTTTAAAATAACACAAGTAAGAGCTGGCCAGAAATCTCTAGTAAGCATGCATTTGCACTTCCAAAATAACTATATGCCTGTCATTAACTCCACCATTTCCTGTGGCTTGGTTTCCTTTTACAGAACTGCTTTCACATTTTTACTTTGAAGAGTAAAAGTTTGAAAACTGTACTAAACTTACAGGTAGATGTTTTTGCCTCTCAGTCCAGGTCTAAGTTTGTCCTGAAGCTTCCGCATGGGTGAAGACTGCAAAAAGGAACCCTTGAGTCTGTGAGTACAGAAACAAGGCTGCTTTTCCTTGAAGCGAACTTGAACTTTGGATCTTTTCTCCTATGATCTGTCATTGGAAAACGGCCTTTTCCAGATGGCAAAACAAAAGAAGTTAAGAAAACAAATGAATTAAGAAGAATTAATTGAAGCTGCATATTACAAGTTGACATTATACATCTGGCGTTTCTGTTTATGTTCCCGCATCGGTACATTTCATTCTATTTAATAAGTTCCTAATTTTGTGATTTTTTTTCAAGCTTTTGAAGTGCCTATGAAGAACTGAAGAACAGCCTGCAGTAAAGTATTGTCCCCAGTTTAGCTGTACTTCATTTTTTTTAATCAAATCTTTTTCTTCAGTGGAGAAACTCACACGACCAGAAAAGCCTCCTGAACTCCCTCATGTTTGAGTTGGCAGAATTCCCACACGTAATTATCCACACACAACTACTTTTAAAAGAACTTTATTAAGGCTGTACAAAGTCAACCACTCAGAAGTTAGGAAATGGCAAAACCAAGTGTGCCTGTGCACTGCTAGTTTGGCCACTTGATGTGAGTACCTCACAGTATCTGATCAAGCCTTCGGTACCTGGTCAAAAAGCGAGCTTAGGCGGACCAGGCGGTGCCTAAAACTGCCCAACGTCGTGTGTCTGACCCTGCATAATCTTAAGTTCTCTTAAGATATGTATAATCAAGTTTTTGAAAGGTCACCTTAAAAAAATAGTGTTCTGGTATTACATGTAACCCACACGTGCATCAGGCTGGACTCCGTTACGTGCTGTGTGTGGACACCCGTCCTCAATGTAAGCATCTGATCCAGTGCTCAAGCTGAAGCCGCAGCTCCTGGTTACACGTTTCACTGGGAGGCCACACAGAAGTGTGACTGGAGCCAGGAATTTTTGCTTCAGTTCTGAGCCCAAAAGTGAATTCCTGTGAAGGCTGCAGCTTCTCCTGCCCAGTTTCTTTTCTGATCTGTTCTGCCTGAGCTGTCAAATCAGTCCAGCCCCTAGCCCCTTTGGTTCAACTAAATCATCCTTGTTCCAGCTCTGCTCCTTAGTGGAGAAACTGATGTTCAGCCCAGCTCTTTCAACGGCTTTTCTTCCCTGATGCCTATTTATTTTCCATCTCAGTCTCTTTCTTCCCATGGCTCCTCTTCCAGTCTTGCTCTTCCCTATGACCTTCCCTGCCCGCCTGTCCCAGACTTCTGGCCCACGGCCGCGCGTGGCGGCTGCTCGCGGGCTGCCTGGCGGAGCGCTCCCCGATGCGTCTCACTGCTCCACGTGCCTGTTCCCATCCTAGGTAACAACTCACCTTTCTGCTTCCTCTTTGATCAAGTTTGTTCTTTCTTCCTCTCACTCTAGGTAGAGTGCGGAGCAATGAGTCATGTCAACTGTCTCCTTTCTGTCTCCAGCTTTTCTGTGCTGCTTCGATGCAGCATATTTGTTTATGGTCAATAACAGGCTTTTATATTCAGTGTGGATTGTTTATCAAATGAAGCACTAACTCAGTGCTATTGATACCCACAAGTGTTTTAAAACTTCTTCTTGTGTATTGTTTCAGTTTAAGAATTGTTTGGGAAGTTACAGTGCAAAATACATCCTGAGGCATATTAAACACAGGGGGCATGAAGATGGCTGATTGGAAAAATAAGTTACTGTTAGTTGAACTGTTGAACAGGAGATCAGACCCAAGACTAGGTTTGTCCGGCAAACTCAGCTCATGCTTTAAATTTTTGTGCCTGCTACAGAAACAGAAAATTGCAAAGGCAACTTGTCTGAGTAGCTTGTGATGCTGAAGGAGGTACGAAAGACTTTCATGCTCAGACTCGGTGCAGGAAGCTAGTAAATGTATTCATAATGTTTGAAATTTCTTTTTCTCTGTTTTGGGGGATAGTTAAAAGTGATAAAACTTGAAAAGTTATTATAAAGCTATTAGAAATTAAGGGGGAGACTTTTTCAAGACACGTGCCTGTTGTCACTGACTTTCAGCTGGTACCAACCTGCCAGCGCATCTGTTATCTTGGTTTTTCTTCACAGGTACAGTAAGAAGGCATACGTGTATTTTACAGTTGAACAGAATCCAGTAGTCAGGACTAATGTTTGTTGTTTATGTCCTAGATTCTAATACAGTGTTAGACATGAAGGTATTCAGCTTTGTCTTGGTTGTGTCGGCTAAAGATAAAGGAATCACAGAACTAGAAGTTGGTGGTTTCTGTGGAATCCTGATGGCATTCAAGCTGGGCATACGGCCATGCAAACTGCTAGTGAATGTAAGTGGCGCTTCCAAAGGGCGGCATAGCTTAGCAAACTTCACATCAGATCTGGTAGTGAAGAAGAAATTAGATGGAAAGCTGAATTAGAATGGGCAGTTTTCTAAGAGAAAGGTAGTAAATTGCCAAAAAAAAAAAAAAAATTGCAATCAAGGAGGAGAACAACTTTGGCTAAAAGCCCATCCTGATGCAGTGATGAAATGAAGGGAAAAATTAGATGTAAAGTAATATAAAACAAATAAGAAAAAGGGAAACAGACAGCAATCAACACAAAATGAGAGTTATGAAGTGTGGAAAATTAATAAGGAAAGCAATAGCCAAAGGAAAAGAAAAATGTATGGGCTGGAGTGCTTGGAGGGGGGGATAAAGAGCTGAAGTACAGGGGAAATCTTTGCAGTAGGATAAGGACCATTACTGGATGCAGATGGTGAAACTGCTAGTGATGAGGTAAGAGAACTGGAAAGGTGATGTCATTCATTAGCAATGCTTAATATTCAAAATTAACATTTTTTAATTCAGTAGGTCTGGAAAACTTGTATCAGTACTTCTAAGGGAGATGACTGAAGCCTTCTCTGCCCTGCCAATGAGAAGGATGGCAAACAGGACAGGGTGACCTGGGCACGGTGCTTGGTTAGCTTGACACCCCCAGGAAAGCGATAGAAATGGATGTGAATGTTAATAAAGGAGCATAATGTAAGTCATTTCATTCTACCTTTGTTTTTCAGTTTTCTTTGGGATTAAAGTGAATTGAGTATGTCTGGACCCCTGCAAAGCCTTGTGTTTTGTGATAATTACGCATTTCAGAAGTGGTCATTTAAAGAGAACCATAATGAAATGGGGATGCTCACAGAAGGCTTCTGCTGGGATCTGATACAATTCAGTGCTTCCAGATCACTGCTGACAATACACATAAAATCACTACTGAGAAAATGTTAAGATGACAAAAATATCCATGCCCAGGACCAGAATGAATAAGAGCTCCACACGTGCTCCCAGTGCAGTCCCAGGGTGAAAGACTAATGAATAAGGACATGTTTTGAATTATCGTTAGCAGTAGGTGATTATACTTGTGTATGTCTCAGCTGTGAGAGTTGGGAATTTTGGATGCAATTTGGATATTTACATTTTAAGAGAGAAGCTGAATAATTGGAATGGATGCAAAAAGAGATTCAAAAATTACTAGTGGAGTGTGAAAATGCCTTAGAGAGGGAGAACACTCGGTTGGCTGAGTTTATCTACCAAAATTGAGAATGTCTTGATTACAGTGCACAAGTACCTTCACACGGAGAAAATACTGAACACTGCAGCTCTCTTTGATCTTAAAAAGAGCAAAACAAGAATCACTGCCTGGCGATCGAAGCCAGGCAAATTGAAATTGGAAAAAGGCACAAATTCTTGAGAGAATAACTGTATAATTTAGGAATGTTTCTCCAAAAACTGTGAATGGAACAATAAAAGTTGTGATATTTATGCAAATAGTATTTTCATGGCTTTTTTTCTTCCTTTCAGAAGTATACGTAAAGGGGGGGGAACCAGAGGACAAAGAGGCTCCTGATGAGGCTTTCATAGGGTCAGCACATCCCGTGGGCTGCGTGAGCTGTGGAGCTGCGTGTGAACGCTCGCTGCTCCAGGAGCTGAGCGGTGGTGGCTGCTGCTGTGGGGGAGCTGGGGGCTTTCTGCGGTCTTTGGTTGTCTTGTAACGTTTTACATCGCATTAATCCCATCACCACCTTGAAAGGATGCGTGGTCTTTGAGGTGTTTTTACGCCATGTGGTAGCTGAACACTTGCTAAGTTTAATAGATTTCCGTTGTATGTAAATGAAGGGAAAAAAATAAGTATTTGCACACATATCTCATTTTTGGGTGTAAATGTAGGGCAGGAATTGCCTTTCCCCTCTTCTCCCCCACCCTCCCAAGACAGCACAAGGCTGTTCCCTGTTCTTGCCACGGACGTCTTTGGGTCCTGCAGAAACACATAGCTTTGCTGATCTGGGGAACAGCAGCCTTTCCTCCCAGCTGCTATGAGTGACCGCCCTTCCAAGATGCACTTCCCGTTCTTCACACATTTGCCCAGGGATCTCCATGCAGTAGCAGGCAACAAAGCACAACAACCCTCAGAAACACAGGGAGGTGTTCTGCCTGCTGAACTAACCCCAGAGAAGTTTCCTTCTCCCTTGATTGCAGATGGAACTGAAGGCAAGTTAGCCAAGCTTGGCTTTTTTTGTGTATCAGAAGTACAACTGTTTATGTGCATGATTAATAGTTGATCATGCCTGGAACATGCAAACATGCTGACAACATTTATGTCACAATTGTATGCATTTAATAAGCATCTCATTTGAATTATTAATGTACAATTCCCCAAAAAAGTATTTTTGTTATAAAACCCATAAATTATCTAAGTACAAGCTGCAAGTTTGTAAATACAGCATTAAGAAGGTAGCTATTGCATAGATGGTTTAACAAAAATATCCTCTGTAAGATATATAGGCTTATTTGGCGGGGATTTAGCTACTGGAAAGAGGTCTTCCCCAAGTAAGTTATATGCTTCTTAGCTGCAGCAGACAAGGGAATGTTTTTTCTTTGTCCTTCTTGCCAGTGGAGCTCCGGTTGACCTGACGGTGCTGGTCAGAGTTCTCTCGGCAGCCTGTTGTTCGCCACAGGCAGATTTATAAGCTGTCTTTACATGAACGAGGCTGGAAGTGACATTTGGTTGAAAAGACAGCTGGATTAACAACCCGTATGCCAGTACGTGTCCTAGAAAGGAGACAGTGAAAATACATGGCCTGAGAAGACTTGTAAGCGATCTTTTGCCTTGCTCAGTGCCTGGCGAGTGGGAGCCGCGACCGCCTGGCAGTGCCCGCGCCTGCCGGACACGGCGCGCAGCGCCACGCTGCCACTGCTGACGCACCGAGGCGCAGGCCAGCACTGCACTGAAGCCAGAATAATGCAGCAAGGATGCAGCGTCTGCAGCTACGTAATGCTGGAAGCAGGAGCAGTTGTGCACAGAAGCCTTTTCCATTTACTCTGTCTTCTCTTATGAGCAGGGTCAGGCATAACAGTCTGTCAAGGCCGTGCTCTGAGGGCTGCTTTTTGTACGTACGGAAGTGGAAGATCGTACGTTGCATCTCCGTGTGCGCACGTACACATGAAAACTGCAGAAAATAGCTGTAAACCGAGAGGCCTGATTAGCTGTGCCCTTACCGAGAGCACTTGCTGACTGCGTATCTGCTGCTGACTGACACCGCAGATCAAGTTTGCACAAACAGCAATAAGGAGTATGATGGGATGGATGGGAGGGAACTTAAAGAAACTCAGCAGCTGACACTTTGGATGTTTGAGTTACATCTGAATCAAGCTCTTGGTTAAATCCTAGCAGTGTCAAAAGCTCAAAGCAGCAATTGTAACTGATGTTGCTCTTTTTTCCCCTCATATTGCTAAATTATCTATTGCAATGTGCAGTGCATCCATGTCACTACATTAAATTTGTATGCAAAGAAGAGAGGAGATTAGGCAATGAAGCCACAGGACAAACAGTACATAGGCATATCTTCTTGGCTTCGTTCACTGGTTTTTGTTTTTGTTTTTTAAAAAAGTGTTTCCAAATCTAAGTAAAACTGATTCCAGATGTGCTCATTTGGAGGACATAAAAATCACACTAGCACCAAGACTATGTGGATTCTGTGCTGTACCTGAATAGATAGCTAGTCCCATCTTAAAAACTGCAGCGCTATAAACAATAAAAAGGCCACAGGCAAAGGTTTTAGTGCTTCACTGCCATTAGCATCCTCTTTTCCCAAGTACTTTAGACTAACATAGTTAGAGAACTCCTCTGACGCCCCAGCACACTGAATCAGAGGTGCCTGGTACGACGTGGGTCGCTTGTCGGGACGGTCGGGACTGGATCCATCTGTGGGCCTTTCGCCTACGTACAGCAGGCTGCGGTCTTTCATGTCGTGCTCCGTTTTGAAAAGCTCGTACTCCGTGTGGGGCAGCTTGATGCCCAAAGCCAAACAGCCGTTTGTCGGTGTTATATCCTGCTCCACCCCAGCGCTCCAGGAATTCATCAGCCCGCAGCTGCCTGGCTCAGAGGAGTTCAGCATCATCACCGTTAGCTGGTCCATCGGCGTCACCCGAGCCTGCGTGACTTTAAAAGCCAGCTCCGTGCCACCTCTCACTGTGGAGGAGGGGATGCCTTGGGTGTAACGCCCAGACGCATAGATGGTGAAAGTCGGCTGCTTGCAGAGCGGGTCGGAGTAGTGATAGTAATAACCTTCCCAGGTGTGGTTGTTACCGTGGAAGATGAAGTACCTGGTAAGGAAAAGCACCGCGGGCCGGACCTCGCAGTGGGTGCTCACCCAGCTGCCGCTCAGCTGCATTGGCAGCTCGGCTCTGACGGGTAAGATGGGTGGGTGGTGCTCGTCAGCTCTGTATATAATCCCACAGGCCGGGCAAGGATGCACATGGTGCTGCGGAAGACAAAAACCAGTATTTTTGTGTAAACTGATAAGCCAAAAACCCTTCCAGAATATTTAAAAATCTCCCGCTCCCCTCTCCCACGCCAGGGTGTTCAACTGCAATGAACTTGGCCCAAGACATCCAAGCAGATTAAGCGAGATAAAGAGCTGCCCGGGCTCTCTGCTATTCTGGTCCGCTGGGGAGGACGGAAGGGCTGTGCCCTGTGCGAGGGCCGCTGAGGACACGCAGGGAGGAGGACGGGGCAAGGGCAGAGCTGCTGGGCAGGCGGGAGCGCTCCCCGGCCACCCAGGTCGTTCGTGCGACCCCGTCTGGCTGCTGGTCCGGAGGGAGGCAGAGGCTTTGCGCCGAGCAGCCGGAGTGGACGTGGCGACAGAGACGGAGACGAGAAGGAGCTGCTGCAAGGCGAGGAGCTGACCTCGGGTCTCTGCCCGTGCTCTGTGCAACACCCTGAGGCAAACCGGTCCTGCAGCTGACCAAACGCCAGAGGGGTTTTTGGGGTAGCCTGGAACTTTTTCTGGTACTTCATATATCACAACTGATTTATTTTTAAATATCCAGGGTCTGAACATTATACCATTTTCTAGAACACGAGCTAATCTTTACTGAATTTTCTAGAACACGAGCTAATCTTTACTGAACTGTCACATGCAGCAAGGTTGAATAACTCAGTAGTTAACCGTAGGGTGGGTAATTTACATGCAAGTTGATTGGAGTCTACTGTAATTTAGTCATTTTCAGCTTGTTTTACTGCTACTGTCACGTTAATGAGTGCTGACAGTACACAGTACATTATGGCTAAATAATCCCAGAAGTTGGCAAATATATATGCTCTCCTTAGACAGGAAATTCTTTGATAATGAAAGGTAATTTGGGGAGAATGGGTTTCTTTAAAAGAGGTATAAATTTAAGGGAGTAAGAGTGATATTTTCATAAAGAGGGTTAAAAATAATTCCTAACATAGCTGTGTAGTTCTCACTAGTGCAGACAAATGGATATTAGTTCAGTGAAAAAAAGAAAAAAAAAGAAGTCCTGTGCCCAGTGAAATTATCACTATAGACATGAAACCAAAAATCATACTTGCTTAAACCAGCTGTGTGAAGTTATTTCTAATGTATGGCAGCTTCTAATTACGGCCAAGTGGTGACATCATGTGCGGGTACATTGGAGAGCTGTTAGCTGATTAATTACAGTGCTATAGTCAGAGAGTGAATTTCAGTATCTTTAGGTTTGGTTTTAAACTAACTTTTAAAAGTGTTTATGTTTACCATCTGGTTTTGCTCATATATATGGTTTTGGCCCAAGATAACACAAGTTTAACCAATCTGAGAAGGTTACTTCTGAGGGGGAGAGGGGTGTTGCTCTGTGGTTTTCTTTTGCCAAGTTCAGTTGCTGTAGTTTGGGATGTGGGGAAATGTTGTCCCCCAAAATCTGCACCCGAAAGATTTTTTTTCAGTTAATTCAGTTCCATCTGGTAAAGTTCAGAGAGGATTTTTCACCCCATCTCACTACTCAATCATTTCTGAATTGATCAGCTATGATTCAGATAAAAATATGCTTTCCTGGAAATAAAGCAACCTGCTGCAAAATATTAAAATAAAATAAAAAGCAACCAGGTCTCCTGCTCAGTTTTATTTGTGTCAAACTGAAAGTTTGATTTCAGTGTAATAGCGTTACTCAGAGCAACTTCCTCCTCTAATGGCATTACTCCGAGGAGTAATGATTTAATGGTAGATGCTCGCTTCCTCACTCCTCTCTAAACCTGAAGGACATGACAAAGAGCTAAAGAGAGGGATGGAAGACAAACAGCAGAGTAGGCAGCCTCTAATGATGTGCAGCCTGAAGCTTTCACTGACTGTGGCGCAGGAAACTAGGAAATTGCATTTCCTAGGAAAACAGAGCCAAAGAAAAGCCATTAACTCCAGGCCCATGCCAATGCAGACTTATTTCTTATGCTGTGAACCCGCACCCTTACCCCGCACCTCCTCCCAAGGGTCCGTGGGACAACAAGGGCTTGAAGTGCAGGCAGTCGGTATTTTAACAGTAAGAAAATAACGTGCACTTCTCAAAGCCCAATGAATGATGAGGGGAGAGCTGGGCATCCGCTCGCAATACAGCTCGCGCAAAAGCGTTGCTCTTACCACGGCGCTCTGCATAGGTCGCTGATAACCAGTCGGTCGGTAGTGGAGCCTCTCCACCCAGTCCGTGTGAATGTCCCCCAGGTACAGCTCTTCCACCAGCTGGCTGCCGCTCTGCTGCGGCTCCAGCAAGGGCTGGTAATGCTTCTCTACCCGCACGAGGCTGAGCTCGTGCATGGCAAAGCCCAAGGCTGAGGTGCAGTCGCGCTCGGTCTTGGCGCTCAGCAGTTCGTAGAGGGCCCCAGGAGCCCAGGTGCGCCCCGGGGGCAGGAACCCCCTGCAGCCCTCGCCAGAGGTCTGGTTGATCCAGGAGGCCACCTCCCGCATGGCCTTCTGGCTGTGGAAAACGATGCCGACTTTGTGGAGGTGGTAGTTGGCCTCAGTGGCCCCGCGGGTGATCCAGGAGGCCTGGCGCAGCCGCAGCTTGCCCTTGATGACCAGCGAGTAGGAGGGGTCCCGGCAGGAGGGGTCCCAGTAGTAGAACTGGTAAGCCTTGAAGAGGCGGTTGGCGTAGAAGAGGTAGGATCGGGTGAGGAACTCGGGTCCCGGCCGCACTTCGCACCTGGGGACGAAGGCAGGCCTGAGCCACCCGCGCCTGGGGGTGCACCTGACGGTCGCCCTGCGCGGAGCAGAGGGGTGGGACGAGCCCCCCGCAGCGCCCAGGCAGGGTGAAATCGGGGTGCGGGGGGACAGGGGCCACCACGGGCGGGAGCAGCAGCGTGGTCAGGAGCTTCCCACACCCGGTGGCAACATTTGGGTGACTTTAAGCACCTGCTACCAAAAGTTGGTGCCGGTTACAGCCTTTGGGCTTCGCGTTGTGCTTTGTGCCACGGCCCCCAGGGAAATGAGGGTTGCGAGGGTGTCAAGCCCGCTCTGCCCTGCGGAGCCAGCCGCGCTCATCAGCGGCACCCTGACCCTGGGCAGAGGCAAGGGGCTACAAAGACGCCTGGGGGGGGACCAGGGCTGGCGTGGGTGCTTGGGGGCAGGACGGGCTTTTCCTGCGGCTCGGCCGTCCGCTCTCTCCGGGCCGCCAAGGGCCGCCCGGCAGCAGCAAGAGGCGCGGGGTGCGCGGGGTGCCGGGCGCGGGGGAGCCTTACCCGGTGGAGACCCAGCGGCCCTCCAGGCGGGGCGGCAGCCGCGCCGCGATCCCGGCGCCGTCCTGCAGGTGGCGGAGCTGCTGCCGGCACCGCGGCTCCCAGCGCAGCG
>VXAL01017096.1:175182-187175 GCA_013399475.1 Chauna torquata
TGATGCCCGCTGCTGCCACCGCGGCCGCTCCCCTCCAGCTCCCGGGAGAGCCCCGGCCGCGGTCCCGCCCGGGCTGCGGCCGGGCCCGGCGGGGTGCTCGCGGCAGCCGCGCTGCAGCAGCCCCGGGGGCTCTGCTCCCTCGCTAGAGGGGCTGCGGGGGTCTGCCCAGCGCCCGCGGCCAGACCCTGCCGAGCGCTTGGCGCTGGCGTTTCTTGCGGGCTTCACAGACATGAAGCATCTTAAGCACCACGGCCTAGAAATCCTCCTTGGTTCATTCACCAGAAGAGCTAGTTAGAGAATGAAACCCCAGACGGGCTAGCGAAGAAGCAAGCTGTTGGTTAAGGATACAGAATTTTTATTTTTCTGTTTTCCAACTTCAGCTTCAACCGAATCCAGCTATTTCTTAGATGAAAACTTCAAATAAAACTGAGTGTTCTTTGTTCCTGTTCTCTCTCTCAAGCTATTGTTGAAGCAGTAACTGAAACAGGGAATTACAACATGGGAACGTTAGACTCGCCTGTCGCCCGCCATAAGGACAGTAATTCTGTCACTTACCTCATTTCCCATAACAACGGATGTTATTGGCTTAGGGAATGTGTGAACACTCAGCTAAATCCTGAAGACCTTTGCATGCGCACACACATATATACATATATTCCTGTATGTTCTTCACTCTTCACTTAGGCAAACTTCTGTGGCACTCATCGTGAGTTTGCTTCAGAATGAAACATGGGATTTGCCTCCTTGTAACAGTGTGAAATGAGTTCCTGGTGAAGCTCCTGAAACCCCACCGATTTTTTGCAGTTGTACAAGTGTCCCGTCTGGCAAAGGCAGGTCCCTCAGCCTGGTGTGGTTCCAGTCCAGTCCAGCACCGCCCTGGGTTTATTAGCCCAGTCGGGCTTCACTCTCTCTAGCTCTACTTTGCAATTTATGTAGCAGTGTGCTGGAAATTCTCAAGCCAACTTGTATGGCTTATGCACATGTAATCCATTCCCCTCCTCAACCAAGGAGCTCATGACTGGGGGGATCTGATCTTCACATGCTCACAACTGCTCCTCTTAGTCCCTGCGAGCCAGTGCTTTCACATAACCTGAACCATCCCGGAATCTTTGTAGGGAGATTTGCTTAAACTGGACCTTCCACTGGGAGAGAAACTCAAACTGTCTGACTCTTCGTGAGAGAAGGGACCGCTGAGGTCACGAAGGGCCCAAGCAGGGCTGGGAGGGTGCAAGCACCTCTCTGAGCAGCACCCTTCTAACAAGAAGTGTTTGCAAACGCAGCTAGTGCATGTGGATCTGCCGTAAGCCATGAGCAAGACTACAAACAAGCTGCTGAGCAACGTCAGCAAAATTCCCTGGCTTGGAAGCTTGGGATGTAACACAAATATAAACACTCAGGGCCAGATTCACAGCTGGGGTCTACCAGGGAGGCTCCCTTGATTCCCAACAGCCAGTATATTCCGAGACAGGAACCTCTGGCATCAGCATGTCCTCCACACACACAGGGTCAAACCCCTGTTAAAAATCTTCAGCATCCAAGTTTGCCACAAATACACACAAGCCCTACACCAAGCCAAACGGCAACTCAGTAATTAAACTCATGTTGTGCAAGTCAGAGGCTCCTGAACATGCGGCAAAGCAGAGAGATTTCCACTCAAATGGCATTTTATTACTAATCTAATTTAGTTACTAATCTAATACTACATAACTTCAGACTTATCTCTGATGCACAAATTTAGTCTCTTTGCTACAGAACTGCCATTTGCAAAGGTTTTACACATCATGGTAACTGTATCTCTGAAATGTATTTGTGCAGATTTTAGCATACAAGCCCCTAAACTATCACAGGATGCAAAGGGAATAACCACATGGAAAATGAAGCCCCCAGCCAGGCAGGGGAGCAGTAACAGAAGCAGCCTACCTACCTAAAGGCTAGTGAAACCGGCCGCGGATGTTCTGTTACCTCAGTACGCACTGGAGCGCATAAACTAGCTGGAAAGACGTATTATTAGTGTTGAGGGGTCTCTTTGGAGCAGACTTACAATTGTACTGTTTTAATCATCTGTAAGGGCTTGACATGGCGAGCAGGGATAGCCAGCTCCTTCTCACTTGCATAGTGCTTCCTAAAAAGCAGTTCCTGTGAGCCTTCGTATGAAAAGGAGACAACACTGAATGACAAAACCCATTGCTATTAGTTAAGCCTTCAATTTGGCATCTCTGTGGATGCCCGGAGCTAGGGCTCTGTGTTCTCATCCCACTTGTGCCATGACTTTGCTCTGTGGCATCAGGAGAATTCACTCCTGTGTACACCTTACTCATGTGTGCTTTTTTACTCGGCTGCAAAATATGCCAAGCTTCATCTGACTGCCTTGTCATGAGGCCTAATTACTGGCAAAGCTTTTGGAGATCTTTCAGTTAAAGGACAGTCCAGACTGAATTACACTTAAAACATGTATGAAATAATTATCCTAGAGAATACTGTAAACTAAAAAATAGCTGTATTTGGATTAGAGGTAACAGACTGTACAGGCCAGATTTGCTCTTGCTCATAACCACAGAAAGACTCTAGAGGTGTCGGTGTAGTCTATAGTTATACCGAAATAACAGCACAGAATATACCCCATTCTGAACTCGCTAACTGCTGTGTGTGTGTTTATTGCAGCAGAAGCTTCAATATTTGACTGAACCCTTATTGCTACTTTTGGCAGAAACACTAAAACACTACATTGTTTGAAAGCACAGACACTTTGGCAACACAGTCACAAGATTTTGACACGTTCAACAGAAAAGGGAATTTTTATAATCAGGATCAAACTCCATGGGAAAAAAAGAAAAAAGAAAAAAGAAAAAAAGAAAAAAAGAGAAACCTCCAGAATGTAAATATTTGACATGATGGGAATTCCTAGGGATTTTGTCTTACTTAACTGTACACAAGACTCCAAGCTGGATGCATCCTCAAACCAAAAGCTATTGGCTTGTATCCAAATTTTATGGCTGCTTTTCTCTCTCAAATACTCCAGCCCAGCCCCACCAGATCCAAACAGTCTTTCAACTTGGAAAAGTTCAGTCCCAGACCTAAAATCTGTAGTTAGGGCACATTTCTATTCCAAGAGCAGCATAAAGTGGCTGTCACTCAAATGTCACTCTGTTACTCAGCCCCTGGGGAAGCACATCAGAGCAGCTCCTCTCTCCGTCTTAAAAGAGACACAAATTGACCGCTTTATAGAGTTGTTGGGCAGGGAGGAGGAATTATTCACAATTCATCTTCAAGACAAAAATACTCATTCACAGGAAAATCTAAAAAAATCCCCAAATGTGATCTCTTCCACTCACTCGTTATCCTGTCTGTCTGTATTGATTAACCACAAGCGTTTCCAGAGAGCTCCTCAGTGCAGCAGCTAGACAAAACAGTATCTTTTTCCAGCTTTCTGGTGCATGCTGCATCCAAAGCACTGGCCCAAGGTCTCCAGGCAATAGGGCTGCACAAGCACTCTGGCAATTAGGAACGCCAGGATGCAGGAACGGAGGCTGATCCCTGGAATCAGCAGAAACTGGATCAAGCCTTGAGGCAACTGCAGTAGCAAATACTAATCAACTATTTCGTACACTCATTTGTATAAGCAACTTTTAGAAAAATCAGACCCGTGGCATCAAATGATAGAAAGGCAGAGCTGGAAATTCCTACGCAAAGTAAATTCTTGGTAAAATGAGGACGAAAGATTCCTAGGCAATGGCCAAGCCTGAAATGAGAACCTGCCACAGGGGCTGTGCTACAAACTACTGTATGCTGCAGATTCAGACCCACTTCTCCCATTTTGAAGGAAAAAAATACCAGCCAGGAGAGAAATACTGTAATATGCCTTCTTGGAAACAAATCTTGTTTGTGTTCCTCCACACAGATTGACTTTGGAAAAAAGCGAAGTTGAGTCACACATCTGTTTCTTTATAAATGGAGGAGAAAATGCATACATTAGAGCTTGCACCAAATTAGTTACTGTAGATCAACTCTTCTCCAGAGCTAGATTGCCTAATCTGTTACATGTTATTGCCTCCTATGGCCAGAATTTATTATTTCAATTTATAAATCTAATGTTTCAGTTAGTCACCCATTCACAGGGATAAGATCAGTGCCTGAAGTCATGGAGCATTACACATTTCTTCATTTAGAGATGACATAAAACCTTTGATATTTTCTGAGGAATGTTCTGACTGGAATGAAATGGATGATAAGAAACACACCAATATATTCTGCATACACAAATTGTACTTATCCACACAGACTTCATTAACAGAGCAAAACAGTGTTTCCTTAGCATTTTTCTTTCCTGAGAGCATGCAGAATTGATTTTGGGTTAGCCACTAAAGGAATAAGCATTCTTTCAAAAGCAAAGAAGAAGTCTGTATTAAGCAAATCGATTTCTCTTGCATTTGTGTGGAGATTAAGTAAGTGCTTTTTATTCACTCCGAATAAGGCATTCCCGAGAGAACAATTTTGTGGGAAGAGATATCTTTTATTTTATAATATTATAAAGTTAAAAAATTTAAATATAACCCACTGGGGATGGAATACTGTATCACAGCACAACTTTGCATTTTGCTTATCTGCAAACTGAACCCACTTCAGGACGGGACTTAAGCACATGCTTAAGTCTAATTGGTTTCAGTGAAACTTAAGCATGAGCTTCAAATTAAGCCAGTTCATGAGCATTTTTCCCGATTAGTAATGCCTCCCTGAATTGAAGCCAGAATGTGGTCAAGTGGTTGAGGGACGATGCCAGTGCTTTCACTGGAGTACTGTTTGGGTTCTGGAAAAGTATTTCTATTATTCACCCCTTCTCCTATTTGTCAGTAAACCGGCTATAATTATATATAGCTTTCTCACCAGTCTGATGCTCAGTTCATGTTATTTGCAAAATGCTTCAAATTCACTAGATGTTTCTCAGTATTCTTTCAAGGATGGCACAAAAAGTGCATTACGTATGTTAGCTATCATTGCAGACCATCACCTTGAGTTTTCTGTACACAACAGGGCATAATCATACATGAAATTCTGCAGATCCTAAGAGGGAACTCAGCTCACTCAAAAGTCCCAAGCAGCTCAGGATTTTAGAGAAGAACTTTTTGAAACACATAACTTTAAGCACACTGGAAAACAAGTTCAGATACCGTATTATATGGCTTTAGCCTAGCTTTCTTCTGAGGCTGTGATCACTGTCCAATTTGTCTCATGTCCACAATTAAAATAGTGAAGCACTTGTGGTGAGTTGTCTAGAGGATTTTAAGGCACTAGAGAAGTAAATATTTTGCTCTTAGAATCATGGAACCATTTATTTCTCCTGTAAGTGTCATGTCCAGGGACAGATGACAAGACAGATGGGATTTGCAGTAGGGAAGGGGAGAACGGAGAAGATATTCTATCCCGCATCTCAGGGGTCTTCAGTGTAAACTACATTTAAATAAAATGGCTCTTAAAACTGCTCTCTCTGGCTGTTTATCCTGAAGAAGAAAACCAGGCCTCATGCTATAAATGGGATTGCAGGGCTTGATCCCACTTTCACTGGAGTCAGGAACAGGAAAAATCCCATGACTGTAACAAGGCAGCATCAGGACCTCATTCAGAAAGCGCGCTTTCCCATAACCTGGCAGTAAACACTCCGCTGGAAGAATGAAGGGATACAAAGGAGAAATGGGATACGGCATTTTCTCTCCGCAGATGGAGTGAACAAAGTGAGACACATCACAGTTGGCGTGGAGGACCATGGCAGCACGATGAGAAACAACAGCACTAGCCGTGGATGTGAGTGCGTCTTCCCAAGAGATCTGCCCCGCCACCGCTGACGGCAATGCCCCGCGTTCCCGTTCGGCGGCAGCGCCTAGCTCACCGCGCACCCGCTGGCCTGGCAGACTCCAGGCACCACGGAGCCACCTCACTTCTGCTGCCTTCCTCCCGCCGCCCAGAAGGCATCGTGCAGCCTCAGAAAGAGGACTCCTACGCTTCTTCCACAGCTACATCGGTCAATGTCAGAAGATTTACTCAAGAACAGCTGAGCAACACCATCAGGCCTGACGGTCCTCGGCTGGCCCAGCCACCGTGGTCAGCAGCAACCTGCACGCAGCCAGGAGCCCCGTCCTGCCGCCAGCCCCGGCTGGGGACCAGCAGAGCGGGCAAGCACCCTGTGCGAGCTGAAGTCACAGGGCTGCCCACAGCCCTTCCCTGCAGCCGCAAAACCCTACGGGGCAGAGCATGGAGGGAAAAGGACAGTCAATCAGAAGAAGTAAGAGCTAATGAGATAATTGCTACTTGCCTTCTTTTTTTGGCATTGGCAAGCACTGAAAAAAGCAAATGGGTTCAGGCGACGCTAACACACTGTGACCTGTGTTACACTCTGACCAGTATTGCCACAGAAGCCTGGCACAGAGAAATACAGAAGTAAAAAGCAAAAGAAAATGAAGGAAAGAAGGGGAATGCTTGAGCTTTTTTCCTTGAACACTGGTGAGAGTTTAAATTTGATTTTGGTGACATGGGTGAGATCATAGTGAAGTGACCTCTAATCCCTTGGACATCTGGATGGTGGGAGACTGTTGAAAACAGCTGGAGGAAGGCATTTCTTCTGAAAAAGAAAAGCAAACCAGCTCAGTCCAGGGCTGAACAATACCCTAGGGGTACAACCACGACTCAGTTAAATTCTAACCAGAATTCATATTCTAACTAAATGGGAAATATTACATCTATCTGCCTTAATTTAGATGAGATGGAAACTCATTAAAAAATACAGCACATGGTTTTGAAATTCATGGCACACCATCATTGTAAATGCACAGAGCACTCATGCAGTTTTGGCAATTCCCTCAAACCCTTGCACAGGCACTTTATTAGTGGCTATCATGGCCATTTTTAATAGTGATGGCTAAGCATATTTTTCCCGGAGTGCTTTGAAGAGCAGAACTGGTAATCAGGCAATGGCTTGGTTACAAAATGCCAACCTCATTTTAAACATCTAAATCACTCACATGGACCGTAAGCACAGAGAAGACCACCCACCACATAATATTAACATAAATACAGCATTTATCCAATGCAAAATGAGCAACTGGAACTGGCGGGAGCTGAGAGAACAAAAAACGATTAGGGGGGTGGGAGGCATTGAGTTACGAAGCAAGATTTAAAAGAGCAGAGTACATGTAGCCTGGCTGAGTGACAGCTGGGGAGAGATGGACATGATAACAGCCTATAAATATTCACAAAGCATAAGCACCAAGGAAGGGAAGGAATTCCTTACAGTGAATAAAGAGGTTCTGTTGGGAGTGAATGAAGAGGGGAAAAAATGTGGCTTGTGTATCAGGGTGAACTTCTTGAGACACAATCTAGTAGGCAGCACAAGTCCACTTGCTTGGCAGGATTTTGAGGGATTGAACAAAGCTTTAGTACAGCAGGGAACAACCCGCTCTTGGCAGGGAGTGGCGGGATGCTGAGAGTGGCCTTTCAGTCTCCCACTGCC
This sequence comes from Chauna torquata, assembly GCA_013399475.1. Classification (NCBI taxonomy): domain Eukaryota; kingdom Metazoa; phylum Chordata; class Aves; order Anseriformes; family Anhimidae; genus Chauna; species Chauna torquata. Next base: position 182,681 of record VXAL01017096.1, read on the forward strand.
ATGGAGCAGTCCCAGTCCCCGGCTCCCACGGGAGACAGCTGCTCTCCTGTGTAAGCTCATTGTTCGCCATCCTCCTCATCGAAATCGCCTCCATGGGACTAGAAATACAGGCCAGATGCACCAAGGCATTTAGGTGCATAAAGACATAAATGACCGCAGTGGGTTCTAACTGCTGGACGCAGCTGGGAATCCCAGTACATCCCTGCAATGTCAAGTACTTGCTGTTGAAAATCTAAGTCCAGGAAATTAGATTATAAACCCCCTAAAGCAAGAACGATCCTTTTGTTCTCTCCTTATTTAGCACCTAACACAATAGGAGGCTTGGCACTGCTGCAAGGATACTGTTTATAGTTATAAAATTAGGATCTAATGGGACCTAATAGTTTGAGGATACCTGGCTCCCGCAAAGCCAGGGATGAGAAGGGCATTCAAAAGCAGTCGTAGCGGAGGGTTCCTCAGAAAAAAAGGTTTTGCATAGAGGTGGTAAACTGATACACATCCCACACCAGAAATATGCACACATGTTTAACTTAGAATCACAAGTGACCACAGAAAAAGGTTACTTGTTCAGCTGAAGCAGAGAATTAAAGTTACATCTAACATGTGTTTTGGGGTCTGGGTGTGGTTTCTAGATAGCCTAAAATTTCAGTCTACTGTTTTGCCTGTCAACATTAGCCAAGTTTTGATATGTTCCAGCTCTCTTAAACACTGTCGACAGATGCTGAAATCAAACTTGACATTCAACCTACGTGCTGCATAATCTAATAAAGGGACTCACACTGCTCAAAATTAGCAAAACTTAGGAATTTTTTGCAGCAAAATTTTGTTGTCATTTACCTTTTCACTCATCTTTTCCAGGCAGCCTAACCAGGAAAAATTATTTTTTCTCTGAAAAAGCTTCTCTGAAAAGCTTTAAAAATAAAGTGTCATTGTGGTTTTGTATTAATAGGGCAGAAGAGACACTTAAAAGCCATAACCTGCCAGTGTCCAGCACCTGTGGATTTAGTAAAAGTGTGAACAAGGTGAATCCAATTCTTTCAGCGGGGAGCTTGGTGTATATGTTATTCTCAGAGTACAGAGGCAAAAGCTCGCGTCCAAGGATCTCTGTCTTTGACGTGGACAAGACCAAAATGTCACACGTTTGTCAGTGCTTCGTATCAACACAGTAGGACCCATGGGGAGGAAACTTTTTCAGTGACTGATCAAATGGTTGCACTCAAGTTTAAGGCTTTATTTTAAAGGCTAGACTTAAGCAAATCTCTTTGAACACTCAGTGGTGAGGTTTCTCCTGTTGATTTATGTACCATCGCACCAATAGTAAGTCGAGAGATGTTGTTGAACTGATCCAAATGTCAGTCTAACAGCGCCACAGGAGCTGAGCTTCATTGCAGCATTCTCAGTTTCAGTTCAGCTCAAACCATGATGATTTAAAAAGCTATTCAGTGAAAATGAGAAAACATCAGCATGAAAGACATTATTATCACACCACCACCCTGGAAAGACTAAAAAATAATGATGGGTTTGAACTCTTTTATCACTTAACAATCTGGAGCTTTGGCATTTCAAATAGACATCAGACTTTTTTTCCTAATACACAGAAATAGAACTTTCCCCATTTTGCACTTTACAGCATGAGACTTTTTAACTCCCTAAAGGAAAAAAAAAAAAACGCAGATTACTAACCCCTCAGATGTTACACAATTTAAACTGGGTAGAGAAGGAGCTGTCAGATGAATCATATTTTCAGTTTCTGGCGGCACTCGGCCTACAGGAAAAGGGTTACACTTTAAAATTCCCACTTCAATCACTGCCAATTTCTTGGTATTATTGTATCTGAGATGTTCTGCCTCAAAATCATGAAGTTAGGAATTCTCTGTTTTCATAGCTTTATCCTCCTTAGCAAATAGGTAAGAAAACCAAAGGAACTGTGTAACAGCATTGTGTAGGTGCTTCCTAATTTTGAGGTTGATTTTAGCAGTGATTGTATCTCATCCATGGAAGTGTTGTTTTTATAGATGACATATCCTATGTTGTGGGGAAACACAGGATCCCATTGAAAGCAAAATCTCTTTCCAAACTTTGTTCTGCCAGACGCAGCCTCCTCTAGCACTGGATTCCAGCTTTGGTTTTCTTCATAGCAATTTCTGGCTTTTGAAAATCTCCTTACTCAACAATTTGTGCTTGTGGGGAAAATATAGAAACCACACGATATTTTTTTTCACTTGTGCTTTTTTCACATCTCAGCCCTGTTTTTATCTATATTCTTATACTTTGAAACATGGCTAAGCTATAATTATGGAAGAACAAATGGAGTCAAATCACACGACCCAGCATAATACATTAGTTGTTGATTTTTTGGCCAGCTTGAGAAATGAAGAAGAAAAAAATGCCAACTTGGAAAAAATAAAGTAGCAAAGTAAACATCGCCCAAAACAAACACTTGCACCAAAGACAATTATGTTAATTTAATAGTGGGAAAATATATGTATATATGCATGTGGAAATACATACATCTATATTTAATTTAGTGCTATCATTTAGAGGATTCTCATAATTGAATGCAATTGCTGATCTTATCTTATCTTACCCCAACACAGTAATTTTCAAATTTAAAAAAAAACTTTAAAACCAAGAATAGATCTTTTATGTTAAAACCATGTAGGAGAAGCTACACATGAAAAATATCAGTGTGGTGTTATTGGAATGTAAAGACTTTATTGAAAACTTAGGTAAAAACTCAGCAAGTCTCTCGGGACACTTCCAAGAATGAGTAATTCTTTTCTGGAGGAGACTCCAAAATCAGATCCAGTTACCTAACTGAAGTATTTTTTCAACTAATTATGCACCGGTGTCATGCTGATGTTCAGTTTTATGCAAAAGTCAGAATACCAGTCTTGCTTACACTGAAGTCACTGGCAAACCTTGCTTTGGTTTTAATGAGTTCTGGATCTGACTTAGCTATTTAAATATATGGTTTAGGGTCCAACTTCTGTTCACTGAAATCAATGGAAAATCTGTCACTGACATTAGGTGGAAAAACACTGGGTTTTAATTAGATTGGACTAAAATTGTGTGATGATTTAAGAAAGCAATATTCTAATTAAATTATGTGTGTCGTCTTACATAATGTAGTACAACAGATCTCTGCGCAGAGCAACTCGAATTCATGAAATCTATAGAGAGGCAGAATACATATTTCTCAACCTGTGAAGTCTTATATTTGGGGAACAATGTATGTACAACAAAGACCCCAGATAAGGAGAAGAGAAATAACCCTATAAAATACCATGCTTAGAGATTTCTTTCTGTAGTCTAGTCCTTCACTCTTAATGCAAATAATTTCCAATAGCTGTCACTACACAATTCTTCTGCAATGGTCACTAAGCTGAGCCCTGAGTTTGAGAGGCAAGTCAGTGTGATATTTTGCTGCCCAAAGTCTCAAACGAGTAAACTAAGTGGTACAAAGGAAAGGAAAGGAAAGAAAGGAAACCCAGCTGTCCGGATTTCCAGTGTCCAGACTGCACAGGTGACAGGTGAGCGCTCTCCCTACCCTTCCCTTCACCTGTTCAGAGGTGAGGAGTTTCAGCCAAGGGTCTCCTGTGCATTTCCTAGGAAAACACTCTGTCCAAGAATGGAGAAGCCTTCCCCAGGCTCTGCTCTTTGTCATAAACAGAAATCATTTTGCCTTTTTCACAGCACAGTTGTCTTTGTTCTCCCATATGGTCTCTTAAGCCAGAATCTTTTCTTCTGAAACCGCTCCAAGAATTGGGGGGTTGAAAGAAGCCTTTCTGAAAGGCGGCCGCAAAGATGCAGCATGCGCTGCTCTGAGGGTCGGCACAGCTGGGGCTGTGTCCCTGCAGGAGACTCCTTCTGCAGCAGCCCCTTGCCGGGGCAGGTGCTGGGTTCTCCCAGGTATAACTCCCAGCTGATCTACGAAACCACTGGGAATCATTTCTGAGCCCTTCCTTGAGCCGTACCGAGCTCAAGCGCTCCCCGTGCTCCGCCGTCCGGGCAGGAGCAAGCTGCAATCGCCAGGGGAAGCCCGAAAGGGTGCCCGGGGGGAGTGACCCGCAGCACCGGGGGGCTCCGCAGCCCAGCGCGGCCCCGGGTGCGCCGGCCCCATGGCCCCGCATCCCCACCAGCCGCTGACAGGCGAGGATGGGAAAGGTTTGGGCAGAGGCTCCCGCAGCCTGGCACCCTGCACCCCTGGGACAGCCCGGCGCAGGGGGGGTGCCCTCGGGGGATTGCCTCCCCCCACACACACACCGGCCCCACAGCTCGGCAGCATCCCCGGGGCTCCGGGCTCCTTCCCGGAGCTCTCTCCGCCCGTCCTCCCTTCGGGAAGCAGCGCTGGATGGAGCATGGCAGCGCGGAGCGCGTCCGTGGCTCCCCGCGGACTCTCCGCGCCGGACGCCGCGGGTGCGCACGGCAGCGAAAAGCTCCCGGGGGCGGGAGGGCCCCGCGGGGCCAGCGGGGCTGGGAGCGGGGCGCCGGG
>VXAL01017096.1:187937-284424 GCA_013399475.1 Chauna torquata
CCCGGGGCGGCACCGGCAGACCCTCAGGGCCCTCCGTGGCCCGGCGAGGTGGGTGTCGCGCCCGCCTCAGCCCCGGCTGCCCCGAGGCCGCCGTGGGGCGCGGGGAGAGCCCGCTGTCCTCCGCGGGGCGCCCCTGGGGCCGCCCCACACAGCCCCAAGCCGCCACGGCCCGTGGCTCCCTCGGAGCCGCCTGCCCTCCGTTATTTTCAGCCTCGGCTGCCGAGGTCGTCAAGGGACACTAGCGTGCCCCTGAAGAGCCTAAGCCCGTTAAAAATCCCCTTAATATCCCACGCTGAGAAAAGGCAGGACCCTTTGAAGGCCACTGCCGGCCCAGTGGCTCACGAGGGCCTGCCTGCCTCAAGCACATCTCGCCCGGCTCCGGCTGCTGGCTTGAGCCAGTTCCCTGCCTTGCCTTGCCCCAAACTGGGCCCACAGGACGGCCGTGATGGATAGAGGGCTTATAACCCGCTCTTGGCATGAAGCTAAACACAAACCTGGACTTAAACATGTCTAGGACAAAATAACGCTTTTCCTTGTCTGTATTGATGATCAGCAATGAAGAGGAAATGAGATGCTGGCTGAAGGTGAAGCCGGTCATTTGCTACCCTTCGAGCAAGCAAAGCACTGTGTGTCCTGATAATGTATGGACCAGGTTGTCTTGGGAAGCAGCGAGGGGAAGAGGCCAAGCTGTAATGACTCCGATAGTTTAATACTCATTCCAGTGTCTGCACTAAAGGCTGAGGTTTAGCCCTTATTTCCGGGCTGAAAAACCAGGCTCAGTTTTTGCAAATGAGAGAGACATCAGGCACAAACCAAAATCCATGCATGCCCCCATGCATGACTCTGCAAATTCACTTTTCCTAATGAAAGTGGTTATTTCATTCCATAAATGGAAACTTCAAGGAGAAAAAAAGCTAGTCTCCAAGTTCACAATAGTAATCCCGCTGACTGCGATGAGGAGTGGAGGCCTGATTCTGCAGGCCTATATTTGCTGAGCAGAGGCATCAGAATGCTGGAGTGAGATCTCAGTGCAGTGATTTTATTACATTGTCAAAAATAACACATAATGCCTTTAATGTGAAGTGGGACAAACTCGTCTGTCGTGGGTGCCTAAAGAATTGAAGTTTAGTGGTACTTGCCTGGATAAAAATAACTAAGTCCATTTGTAATGCAGGCACTCTTTTTTCTAGCTGATGTTTTAATCTCTTTTTGTTTCTCAGATTCCCCAAACCAGTCATTCTCGGTAAATGTCTAAACCGCTGTGGTTTTATTAAATTTACAAGTACATAAATACAAAAAAAAAAAAAAAAAAAAAAAAAAAAAAAAAAAAAAGCATAGGCAAAAAGGCTGTCCTTTATAATGATGTCAGAGAGAAATAAATCATTTTGTAAGAAGTTACCTTTATGAAGCAGGACATACTCTTTTTGGACCTAGTCCACTGAGGCACTGGCAGATAATGGCACAGGTTCTACCAGGAGCAAACTCTGTTTCTGGCTTTGCAATTCTCCTATGACACTTCACATGTAGAAGCTTCTGACATCTAATGCTAATCTCCTTCATTTCTTCTGCTGCAATATTTTGACTTTTTTTTTTTTTTTTTTTTGAGGGAGTAAAACCAAAGCAATTTCACAGTAGCTTTTACACAAGTGTCTGAAAATTTTAATAAAGGTATGTAAACTATCATGACTTTTATCCTGTAGCAACTAACAGGGCACAGTGATAGATTTCATTCTTTCATTCATATAGCTTCTTTCATCCCCGCAGCTCCCAAAGGACTTTATCAAAATAACCAGATTATAGGCACTATTTCTTTGGAAGAATTCCTCCTGCCACCATCATGCTGCAGGGATGCCTTTGCACCACAGTGCAGCTGTTCCGCAGCATGCCGCCCCATGAGGATGAGAGTGCCACAGCCTGTTCGCAGTGCTGAGAGGCTTTAGATAGGAGATCTAGTCTTCCAACCTGGAAGTCTGCCAGGACATCAGGCTTAAATTCTCAGCTCATGTAAAAATTGCTGGGTAATCTTCAGCTCCTGCAGAGGACCAGCAATGTAAAAGTGCTTATTATTTTTATTATCAAATAATTACTGACTACCTGCTGGGCAAAGCACGTGGAGGGAAACAAATGACTGCAAATAGCCTGTAATTCCAACAGGACTATGTGGCCTGATTTATGCATTCAAAGTGAATATAAATGGTTCCTGTTCTGATTCAGGAGCACTTTACTCACTGTGCTGTAAATACTAACACAGCTGCAGGGTAACTGGGAACCAGACCAAGGTGTTTTTACATTAGCTATGCTTCGCTTGCCTGGCACCTTGTGTAATATTCATTCCTGTGCAAAACAGGTACAGAATATTTGAACTCAGAATCATGCACTCTTGTCAGCAACACAGGGCAATGAGTTGCCTAGCCCCAAAGGCCAAATATTTTCTCTTCCCCTTGCCAGACTAGCAAGGATAGGCAACCACACGTTAAGGCAGAAGGCCAGGAAACCAAAGATTAATAAGCCAACAGCCATGAAAATACTGTTTGTCTGAAGAAAGAGATTCTCTGAGTAGATACTTGGGTCCCCAAAAACCCATGGCCATAAGCCATAGCAACTCCACTTCTGAAGTTCGGTCTCTAAGAAATAATACCAGGGAATATTATGTTTGCAGAGCTGAAAATGCTGGGTGTCCTGAAAGTGCTGAGTATGTGCATTTACAACTAACGTTTACCCTGTAGGACCTCTTGTGCTCTATTTCAGTTTCAGGGGATGTATTTTATGGGGCTACGGGAATTAATACGCCCTAGCTGCTTTCTAAGATAGCCTATATATTTAGGCAAAAGACTACTGCAAAAATATTAGGGAAAGTACAGTATTAAAAAAAATACATATTTCTTAACATTCGGACTCTGTTTCCATCCAGGTAATTTCATCTGCTATGGATGGTCACCTGTAAAATGTTGTTCTGCATCTGGGTAGAGTTTAAAGGCATGGCCAACATCTTTCTTAGTGTCTGTGAATGACTTTCAATCTGCGGTTTCTTTTGTCAAGGCTCAATCAGGAATACATAGAATTGAATAACGAACTTTTGGGGGTCTTGTGGGAGAAAAGCTAGGTATCCGTGATGGCAAGAACTTCATTGAATCTCACTGGGAAACTCTGGAGGGAGCTATATACATTTAACACTGTTTGACTCCCCAACAGATCTACTGTGATGCAGAGTTGGCAGGTGAGGACAGAAAAAGATACAAAGAAGCTATAAAAAATAAACAAGCCTGGAAAGGATTCTTGAATTTCTCAGAAGAAAATAAATAAATAAAAGGTGCAGATTCTATTTCTTTCACTCTTAAATAAAAACAGTTGATATGTGCAGAGGATTCTTCATCTGAAGCACAATGTACAGAGCCTTTATTCATTAACTCTCGTAACATGGCCAAAGGGAGCTAGTATTATCTTCCCCACAGGGACACTGAGTTCCAGGGATGATATGATTTCCCAAACACATTACTGATGTCATCAGTGTCCGTCTCAGGACATCTCTCAGCTATAACATGCAGTAATGAGTACCTTATTTCTGTCTGTTCAGCACAGAATAATACTTCCCCTGCTGTGCAATGTGCTATATTATTGCCACACTTTTCAACATTATTAACAAAAACGTAACATTGCCCACCTTGTTACTTCTGATTTCTCCTGCCAACCTGATATCAAGTAGGCACTTTCCTCTTGCTTTTTCGTAATTGGCAATGGGCTATTTGGACACTGCCATTTGAGGCTACTAGTGGATACGCACAGAGACTGTGGGTGTTTTGGTTGTCTTTATCAACCACCAGAGACGAGAGCCTTCTGACGGTGGAGCGGTGAAGGACGTGTCACCAAGCTTTAGCTTGTTGCTTTGATCTGTTCACTGAGAATAGCGATAAAAAAAATCTTGCAGAGTCATACAGTAAATACCCAATGCAGTTTAATGAGTAACAATAGGAAAACGTGAATAAACCTTCTAGGGTACCTGGCTCGGTGTATGCATTTATATGCTAAAAAGCGCTGGAGTATTATTTACATGCTTAGCTGGGGTTTGTCTTTTCTAGAGAAGTCTGGACTGCTACCTGTTATACTTGGCTCATGAAGATTTAAATAAGAATTTATAGACCCTGAACCATCTGCAAAATGTCCCAGTTCTTTAAGGCCAATGTAAATGCAGTGAGGGGGGAAAACCACAGAAAGAAAAGGTTAACAAGGTTTCTCCTTGCCTCCCCCTTGGCGCATTTTATAATTAACTTTATAATGTCTGAGAGCAAAGGTTTGAAGCAGATAAAGCTCCCACATCCTTGGAGATAATTGCAACAGTTTGTGTAGCACATTACACCAGAAACAACTTCGGTTTTATTTCACTGCAGGTTATTGAGAATGTATGCGCTGCAGGGCACTGTGGAGTACTGGCTTCGCATCTCAACATGAAAGCAGCTTGCTGTGATTTATATCATCATGCTAATCGGGAATGCACATTAATTCAAGGTCCCTTTGGGGGCTGGGGAAAGAAGAAAGAATCAAAAATAAGCCAGCTTTCTATCTTGTGTAAGGTGCCGCTGTTGTCCAAAGTGTGAAGAAATTAAGCATGTCATTAGTTTTTACAGATAATTTAAAAGGCAACTAGAGGGGAGATCTCGCTGCATGCTGCAGTGACAGCCACAGGCAACTGAACCTTCTGCCTCCAGACTCTATCAGCATTAGGGAAATTTAAAATTAAAATAGATCTTGAAACTCTAGCCTACTTTTTCTTATGAATGACAGATCCTTCCTGCCCTCAGTCCACCACATTTCTCCAAGCCTGAAAACTGACGCTTCCTTCTTAACAGCAGAAAGTGGGAAAGACGTTTGTGGTCTGGTGGTTACACCATGGGGCTGGAGAGCAGAAGATGTGTTGTTTCACATCTGGGCCAAGTTTCTTGTTCACCGTGGACTTGATCCTGCCAGATACTGAGCACCCATTGATTTTTCAAGGCCAAGCCCTCACACAATTCATGTAAGTCCAAGTTCTTGTTCCAAAGCAAAACCTGGGCCTGTATTCAAGAAATTGGTGCTGATTCTGTGGTTATGCTGCTTCCTCCACAATCCCAGCAGCCCAGCATTAATTTCCATTCTCCCTTCTAGTGGCATGAGAGCCGGGACAGTCATACTCTAACACTTGACACCTCCAAAGCCCTGATTCCTCATTAACATTTCATTTTAATCCTCTTGGGTTTCACTTTTTCAGATCAGTGGGAGGTCCTGTTCTCTTCCATTTCTGCCCATACCAAGGAAGGGAGAAGAATAACAATCTGGAAAGAAATTGCTTTTATTCTTATGAATTGCAAAATCACCACTAGCTCTGACTAGGAGAGGCTACTATATGCATGCAGATACATATATGTACTGTATACATACAGGCTGTACTGAGACTGGTATCCTCATGGCAGCATGTGGCTTAACAAGTACAAGCAAGCATAATCATGTATCTAGTCTGTTTGCTGGTCAAGTAATAAAACACCTTCAAGGTTTATTAGTATTCACCTATTAGGACTGTAGGAATTTAGGTGCTAGTGTCTTATAAATACCATAGATGTGTGATTTTAGGTCTGTTTTCCATGGCCCTGGTGGTGACCCTGAGCTAGTTCTATGGGTTCTGCAAAAAATAACCAAGAAAGGTAGGTCTATTGTCAGTAGACTCCATGAGGGTCCATGAATCCTAAAAGTCTGGAAACCCTTGGATTATTTAGATTGGATATGGTCCTTCTTTTGTACCCTTATATGTAATCCAATTTTCAGTGTAAGATTTCAATGTAAGAAGTGCCAATTGCACTACTGCATGCAGAAAACTGCACAGATCTGGCTGACTGCAAAGTCAGTCTGTGGCTCCAAGCACGGCCCCTGCCGTTCTGCAAAGACAGAGGAAATAAGAGGGAACTTGGGCCATCAATAAAGAAAGGTAAAATAACCATGTATTTGTTCAGTGACTATAGTAACCATAAACAGCTGTTAAAACAGATTGGAGTGTGTTAAAAATCCAAGCCTTTCTGTGGTCCCTAGTCCAGGGCTGTTACAATAAGGCTTGTTTTCTCCTCGTTAAAACAATCATTTACTCTTTATGTTCAGGAAGATAAATGTTCTCAAGGCACAGAATGATATCAGCAAAGATAAATTACAAAGACCACGAGCCAAATTCATGCTACTGTGAGGAACGCAACATAAATTGTTGCGGCAGACATGTCTCCTTTAGAAGCACTGTAAGCGTGCACCTGCTCACTGCATGAAACCAGTCCCTCGCATGTTCTGTTCCTGCAAAGAATTAGAATAATCTATATAGGAATCTGTGAACAGCAGCCAGGACTGGTGCCCCATTCAGGAAAGCACTTAATCACTTTATTTAATTCCTGCTCTACCCAAAAATACTTAAGGACACAAACTTCAGTTCGAGCCTTGTATATGTAGTATCCTTATATGCCTGAAACATTATTCCACCATGCGCGTCTTTTCTGGTTTATATGTGTGCACTTTGCTGGCCTGTGTTCAAACCTATCACAAAGAGTTTTCACGGTATTTTTTAAAGGTAGAAGCAAACAGTGGAATAAGGGATGTCTTCCGAGTGTGTTGGATTATAGAGCACACTTTCATCTGTGAGTGCCCTGTGGTATCTGGCAGTTCAGCCTGCCTTCCAGTACGCCTCTGTGCACAAACCCTCCTTGCTGCCCCATAACAACCACCAACTGTCCCAAACTGCTGACCTATTAACCAAACAAACTCTGCTAAATATTGCCATGTGTAAGTGTCCTACTATTTTTCTAATTGCTAAAAACATGTCCTTCCTGCATTCAATAGCCTCTAGAAGAGATTGTTAACATCTGGGTATTTAGCACAATAGAGGCTTTAAATTTAAAGGAACGTTGTCCAGGGTAGCCAGTGAATTTGGCCATATGTATTTCTTTATAGATTATTCTTTTCATGTTATCCATGTTACATTTAAAGCTGTAAATCAAAGGATCTCAGAAGGATTAAGTCAACAGACAGTGTAGTTCATTATACAAAGAATAAACCTGAGAGAAGATGGATGGAACCTCGGACAGGTGAAGAGGGACTTGGATTTAGACTGCTTTTTGACTGGATGTACAGCCTTCTACTGGGGGAATGAAGAGGGGGGCCGGGGGGACAAAACCTATCTTCGCATTTTCTGATGTGGTTTTAGGGGATAGCTGAGAGCCTTATGAACAAAAATGTCTCAATCATTCCCAGCTATTAAGGAACCAGTCTGTGAAGAGTACTCCAGACTGTGTTTTGCCTGTGGCTTCAGTGGTGAGCGAGTCCATCTTATATATGGCCATAATAATTTTGAAAACCTAATCTTGTTTTCCACCACTAATTACAAGAGGGTTTTTCCTCCTGATTTTTGCTTGCCTTGGAGGACAAGTCACTTTTATTCTTGTTTCTAGACAGTTTCAATTCCTGCAGTTGTGAACTGGTTTGCTGTTACAGCATTTGTATTTTAGGCATGAAAAACAGATGTCTAGACACAGACTGTTGGGAAGAGAGAATTCTTTGATATTTGAACTATAAATATGGCAAATTTCCCCTCATGTTGTATTTTGTAAAGCTTTGTTTTTTCAAAAATATCTCAAACTAAGCCGTGTCTCTGCTTAGTCTTACCAGTCCTTTTCAGCCAGTATGATCTATCACATCAGTGGCAGTTTAGGTATTCCAAAATAAGATGATTATAAATCTGAGCTCTGTACTGCATCCCTAGAAAGCCTGTATGTCCCAAAACCTTAGGGATAAAGTACCCTGCATTTACAGAAAAAAGATCTTTACCTCAGTATGCCAGTGAGTTGAATGTGTGCTGTAAAGAATGATATTGTTAGTATTGTTAGGAATCAAGCTTTCACAGAAAGAAGTTACTTTGGTGACTTTCAGTGCCAGCCTTTCCCTTTCACTGCATCACCACTGCAGCATCACGGTATGTAGCTGCCTGACTGCATGGATGCTAAGAAGCCGCAGATACAAGAATGCCAGAAACACCTCGTGATGCAGGCGGCAGGAGCCTCAGCTGTGGATGGGATGCAGCACAGGGCAGGCAGAGGCCGGCACCAGGACCCCAGCTCTGCAAGGAGCTGCCCAGCCTGAAATGCAGAGCTGACAGGGGGACCTTTGATCCTCTGAAAACAGAAAGTGCAATTGATTCTTTTCACTTACAGGCATGACTGGTGTTACATTTCCTGAGCTGGACAAGGGTGGTCCAGATGTCCATGACAGATTTTTGCATAAGCACTTCACGTTTTTGTTTGTCTAGCTGTTTGCTCTTCTTCTCTAGCTTAAAAAAGCTGTTCATACATGGTCACTGTTGTTGAAATCATTGCCCTTAAAAAGGAGTTGCATCAGCCTTTAGCCCTCAATAGTGTATTGGATCTCCCGTTGCTAGTGGGGTAGACAGATAAAATTAGGAAGAGAGAAGAGTAGAACAGTGGATTCTGGGTCACTTTTTTTCTTTCAAACAAGCTAGTATTCCAACCATATGCTGGAAAAAAATACGCCAAGTTTTACCAAATCTACTCATAAGTCAAATAATTGCACATATAAACTGATTATTGAACTGCATGTGCATTTTGAATGGTGAGGGACCCTGTTTGTTATGGACCAGATTCTGAATTATTCCAAAAATCTACAAAGCATCAAAATGCAATAAAAATGTCATGATTTTGTCTCCATCTTTATTTTCCTGTGTGGTTGTGTATCCATTATACTCCATAACTGCAGTGTACACAGAGGTCCCAGTCCTATGTGCCGAGAGCTGCACAGGACCCTGCAGAGGAGAAACAGTTTGAGGACAGGTTGCGTACTGTAGGTTTCTGTAGAGATGGGCAAGTCTAAAATGTAGCTCCATTTGGTGTTCAGGAAATAAATCAGAGTGGTGTGCTACCAGTATGGAAAAGATTGCTGTTCAGTGAGTGTTCCCGTGTGGACTGGACCCAGGTCATCTCAAGATATCCTGTTCAGCCACACCTGTTCAATATGTTATGCAGAGAGGTAAATATTCTTGAAAAGAAAACCACCAGCAATCCTCTGCTATAAGTCACTCAAGCAGAAAAAGCAGCGGGCTTTCAGCCATGCTGATGTCTAATATTTGCTCCCTGGATGTCCCAGTAAGCGTTTGTGCACAAGCCAGTATGCGTGGAAATTAGCATTTACTGCCATGCATAATGCAACTGTAAGGAAATAGCTACCTTCTAAGATCTTTTTAAGCTTTGAGAAAGTAAATGCTTCTTAATCCTTTTCGTTAGGTCTCTCTGAAGATGTAAAATTCACATTTCTCATTAAATAAATAAATGTTACCAGGTATGTAGGAATACACTCCCTTTAAAAATACCATTCTTTATCCCAGCAGTGCCATCTTACTTGGTGTATTATTATGCTCAGTAATAACATATTTCCTTCTGGAATTTTTGCAGAATTGTTTCTTATTATTCCTGTTCACAAGGCCTCTAAGTACAGGACAACAGAATATGATGGCCTTCATAAATCCCCCCATTAAGCCTTTGAGATGAAAGGTTTCTAAATATACACAAAAATATTCACCTTTCTAGGCAGCTCCAGTACATGGACTCAGGGTCACAAGCAGGTTAGTGCCAGATAATCATAGTAATAAACTGTATGTTGATGCGGATCATCATAAGTACTATTAGAATTTGAATCTCTCAGGTTATCATATTTGAACCTCTTCTTTCCTTTTACATAGAAGGAAACACAAAATGTTGAGCCTAGAAATATTAGCCCATCTTCTGGCCATGCCCAAGCCAAGGTCCGCTGAGTTTTCTGGGAATTCTGCTTCAGTCTTTCACTAAAGACCACAGCTTCACTGAGCTATGGTCACCTCCGTATGTATGTTTCTTATTCACTTATTTCTCTGTTAATAAAAATAAGCTAAAACAGTTTCAGAGCCACTTCTGTGTTCATTTCTGGAATATCAAGCATAAGTTTTCATTCTCTTATTTCTTGATGAACACATTGAATTTCAACTATTTTTGTCCACTTCTAAACTTTAATCAAGGAGAAATGACCCCCCAATGGGCATTTTAGTCTTGTTTCTGTATTTTTAAAGTAAATTAAATGTTAATTGCTGCTAGGTAAATTCATCTAAAACAATGATTTTCAATTCATCCCACAAACAGTAAGAAAATAAAGATACTTGTGTGGCATTTCCTTCTGAATAAAGAGAGCAAGGACTTTTTTTTCCCAAATAATATTTTTTTAAAATAAAGTATTTTTAAAGATTACTGTTATTGTATATTTTTAAATGTCTGTTACTTTTAAATGGCCAGCGAAGCAGACTGCAGTAATTGTTAGGAAAATATTTCTCTCCGTCTCAGAGGTGACTGTTTAAGAACTATGACTTTGTTTAAGGAGAGATTAGAAAGTAACAAGAAATTGTCATTGTGTATTCAGTAACAGTCTGAAAATATAAATCCCAGGTGCACTAGTGGACTCAGTGTGAAACATCCATGCTGCTACACTGTGTGCAGCTTGAGTCCATTAAAGGAAATAATCAGACAGTGGCTATAGCACAGCCTGTTATCAGCTTGCACGGCAAGACTGTCCATTTGGGTATCTTACCACTTGTACTTGCCCTTTCATTATATGTTGGGACTGGTCTTCAAATGTTCTGACTACACCATCCCAGAAAGCTAGGAGTTTCAAAAGATGTTGCAAGCTGGCTACCCTGAAATCAAAGCAACCCAAAACACACACAAATTGGAACCCACAAATCTGGATTTCCAACAGCATTACCCACAACCATCCAAATTTTAGGACTGAGCTCTTGTATTGCCAAAGATTTTAACCTTAAAAATGGCTTTGGACTAAAATTTCTGTAAGATTTACCACTAAAAACAGCTCTGTAAGCACCAAGAAAAATGCTCATGGTTTCAAATATTATTTTTTGATCTTTTTGACAAAAGAATTGGCATTATTCTATGAAGCAAAAAAGATCCCAATGTCTTCCACATCAGTGCAATCATAAGAAGGAAAAAAAAAAGAAAAGAAAAATGTCTTTATTATATAATCTACATATTAACAGGTGGAAAAACAGCAACATAGTTTAGCTTTTGACACAAAAATGTCTTCTTTGGAGCCAAGCAAATTCACTCTGGTGTTTAATCTGAACAGTTGCCAATATTCTGTCTGTAATGGGAATCTAGTGGAAACTTTGAGAGAAAAAAAAATTAAAGATAAATGACACTTTTAGTGCAGCAGCTTTGTCTAAGTAAATTCCATAGGGGCTAACAGAGCTTGGTCTTAGGGGTGGGTCTCAGGACAGCAGTAGCATTGCCTGAGGGAGGAGTGCATTGGTTTGCATTTGGGAGGGTCAGCCGGAGTATGAGGGTGACGGGTGTAGTGTCCATCTACCAGGTAGGAGAGAAATGACCATTAGCGGATAAATTTTTAGCACAAACAAAAGTAGTGCCCCAGGCCCTGAGGACTTCAGATCCCCCAGATGTTGGTTTCCTAAGCTTGCTGGCTCTCTCTTCTTGACTGAAGCTGATGCTCGTTTCTCTTTGTCTCTGGAAATGATCAGAGAATCCATCCACCACGGTTCTGAAAGGTTGCTAGTTTGAGGAGACGTTGGATTTTAATAAGGAGTTCTTAGGACTGAAGAAAACCACTAATAGGCAAGCTAAATGTGCAGGAAGGGCTTGTGGGAGTGGAGGATAGATTTGCATTGCATCAATATACCCATTTAAAAAACAGAAGGTAACAAAATTATTGTTTTTTTCTAAATTTCACAGATGTTGTTTTATTAATAGGAAAGTCTGGGATGTTCAAAGGATGCAGGGAGCTAAGCTGCTGGTGTCACTGAATTTTGATGATATATGTACTCCTTGGGCTCTTTTAAAATCCCAGCTTTAATGTATTCCTTCATGCTAGGCTTGAAAGTTTGATTGCAAGTAATAATTAAAAGCCTTCTAATCCCATGAAAAATTAGATTAAACCTGAGTTCCCCTTTATAATGATTACACTACAGCTACTAAAATTGGAGTCTTCTTATAGAAATGACTTTCCATTTTTTATTGTTAAGGTTATGCACTCAACACACTGTCTCACTGAATCAAAAGCTGCTAAGTGGGGTAAATATAATGTTAAACATGTTAACAATAAAGTTTTCTGTCTAATCAATCTCTCTGTTACTGCAGCAAATGTAATTATTTTAATGGAGTGCCAAGATAAGTAAGAAACTGAAAGTAATCTGAAAATTTCTCTAACTGCCTGTTAATGGTGGACTTTCCTTCATTTTCTCCTTTGAAAACATTCCAAGAGTGTTCAGAACTTGAATGAAATATCTCCTTAAATATTACCTAAGAATGACTTTTGTGTTGGCTGGTTTAAATGAAAAGGATTTAAAAAAAACTTCTAAAAATTACTGCAGTCTCTCCTTTTGCAAAGATCATGAAAAAAAATCTAGAACTTGCTTCTCCTTTGTTTGCACTGATAGACAAATTATTGGGTTACTGGAGACTGAACAGACACTGATCTTTTTACCTTTGGTATAAAACAAGAAAAAGTGTAGGAAAAAGAATAAAAATACAGGAGGGGAAAATTATAAAAGAAATTAGTTGGGGAGTAACATAATAATAACACAAAATGCTTCCGATACCAAAGTTACATGGCCGTTTCTTTTTTCTCTCCTCATGACCAGCATTCCGCTCCGGTTGTGTTTGCTGCTCACATACCTGTGGAGAGGTGTTTGCAGGAGAGTCAGGGTGGAGAGGTTTTTGACTCCAGGTTTAAATTCCTTGGAAATGCTTTTTTGATAGCTCCATCTTGTTTGGAAGAGGACCTCAGTGCAACTGCCATGTTGCCGTGATAAACAGCAAGGGATCCTCTCACACCATTTGTGCTTCTCGATGTTGGCTGTGCTGCGCTGCCCGCCGAGAGGCCCCGTGCCAACCTCAGCTGGAAAACGCATTAGCGATTTGCCAGCGGGTTGCTGAAATCCATCAACAACTAAGAGTTACCAGGCAGTAACATCCCTGCCAGAGCCCCGTGCCGTGGCAGCGCTCAGGATGCTTGCAGCCACCATCCTCTTCTTCCTCGCCTGGGACATCGACGCGCTGTGCCGCTGCAAGACGTTGTTGTTGCAGCCTGCGGCGTGGTTGGAACGCTGCTACCACCAGTCCATGCTACCTCCATTCGCCCTTCAGGAGTTGGCTCCCCCCCGAGCTCCTGGCAGTAACACCTTAGATCTTAAAGCCTGCCATGCTTCCAGGGCTTAGTCCGGGCTTTGAGACGCGTTGGCTGGGACAAGAGTGGCTCTCAGCACAAAGCCTGCCCATTGATGCAGGCGTGAGGGTTCCTCCTAGCTAGTAACTGAGTGCCAGCAATTGGAGGAAAATGGGCCAGGATAGTTCTCCTGTATCTTATTTGCTCTTATCTGTCACATTGCTCAAAGATATTTTCAACATGCAAGCTTTAGCACAGCTGTAGCCCGCAGAGCTCGGCCAGATGAAGGGTTTCCGGAGTTTTGCTTCTCACAGCTTCTTCCTTGGAATTTGTTTTTGTAAAGAGGAAGAATTTCCCTGTGGAGAGTAATTTCAGTGCATTTCTTTGTGAAGAGTGTTTCACCTATGGTTTGCAGTAAATTGAGAGTGCAAGAAAAAACCACCATCTGCTGATGTTGAGGATATTCTCAACGCAGTGTGAGCAGGATAAGAACCAAGGCCAATAAGCCACCAGCAAGGGAAGTTCTGCTGTATGCTCTTTTACATGGAACAACTAAACCACAGGGTGTTTATAAATAAGTTGTTCAACATCACCGGAACAAGAGAAAAATAGAAAAAGTAGAAAAGAGAGAAGTGTAGGTGCTCCAGCGTCTGGCTGTGGGGCAAGAGGAACCCAGGCTTTGGTGTGGTGTTGGGAGAAGCCAGGCTTGAATCTCCTGCTGCTTCAGTGTAGCTGCGAAGCAGACACCAAGCAGCCACACTCACACAGAAGCATATACTCAGTAATGTGTCCTAAGTTATTCGCCGTCTCTGTTTCTCAGTGCGTTTCTTTCATAAAGCTAAGTGAAGCATAGTCTCATTTGAGGCAGAACTCCTCTGCCTCTCTAAATATATAGACAGCGTATAGCATTTCATGCTGTATAGAAACACAAGCAATGCCCACAGCACATCTCAGTGGTGGGCTGGACAATATCCCAGACACTAACACAGAACTTTTAATCTTCATGCAGTAAACATGTTTTTCCCTGAAGATAGCTTAGTCTACCAAATGACCCGGGTTATTTAAATCATCCACTGGCTTTTTAATAAGCATTCTGTTCCAATTTATGTGTATAGAATAGAGAAGGATTGAGAAGGATTTCCAGTTGCCTTTTTTTTTCTGCACTAGAAGAATTTAAATAATCAATCAATATTTTAAAATAAAATTAAAATCCAAAGAACTCAATTTGAGAATGTACTTCAGCTGAAGCAGTCTCTCTTTTGTTGCATACAGTTTTCTTCCTGTAAAACCCCTTTGATACTTTTTTTTCTGTTTATCTAAGCCTATGGATGCCTGATAAGGGGAGCCCAGGCTGGCGGTGGCACAGGTTGTGTCAGACAGCAGAACAGGTCATTCTCGTGACTTAGATTTGGGAAAGTTAACTTGTCCAAGACTATCTGAACTAAACACAGACCAGTATTTCACACCTTTGTAACCTGGAGCATCAGTAAGTGACACTGTGCCCGCACTGTTTTGATGTATGGTGTAAAACAGCAAAAACACAAAATCCGTCCAATCCGCTGACCTGAGCTGGAGGCAGCTGCCCCTGAGGGAGTACAGAAGGCAAAGAGGCATTTTTGTGGGCTGCTGTAAACAGTGCAAACAGGGCTTGGATGTGGCTCCCTGGCTTTTTGCAACGTCTCTCTTTTTATCTACCCCTTACAGAGATGCAATTTTAAAGATTTTAAGCACTCCCCAAAGAGCCAATACCTTTAAAGGGCACTGAAAATTGCTGCCTCTCTCAAGTTCAGACCCATCTTGATAACAAAGCTCTGTTCCTGGTTTGCATCCTTAACTGCCTGTGCATCCATCCTCTCCTTTACTGTCTTGTCTATGTACATATAAGGATCCTTGGCACAGGAATGGCTTCTTGTTCTAAGTCTGTGAAATCCTCAGCATAGCAGAGCCCCTATTCTCCTATGATTCTTTAGCCTGGGAGTAACGAGCAGAAGAACTACTGATGTTGGTGCTGAACTGGCCGAGCTTGGGTAGCTCCTTAGCTGGCTACCCAGCCTGAGCACTCAGCTGCACACTCAGCTCTCCTGCCTGGTTCTCTGTCCTTCCCGCACACACACACACACACACACACACACACACACACACACACACACACTCACACACACTGCAGAGCTTCAGAAAACCAGTATGATCCAATAAAATATTTTTGCAGGCACTTTGACTGTTAAATGAAGTTGTAACTTGTGTTAATATCATGGGGGATAAAGTCACTAGCAGGAAAGATAATGAGAATATTTAACAGGAACTTTGAACAGTCCTTAAAAGTGGTAATATTTGAAGGCTAAAGCAAAGCTCTCCATCTCCTAACATACTGAAGGATAAGAAAATGGAAGGGATGACAAAAAGAGTCAGAAATTGCAAAGGAATTGTTTCCAATCATCTTAAGTATTTACTTTTCCTCTCTGGCATATTTAGCCAGGTAAGAATTTCAGGCAGGTGCCCTCCAGTGACAGCTACTATTATTTGCTGAATTTTGTGATGTAAAAGTCATTCTTTTGCTGCAGTGTGTAATGCATGTTTGTGTACACATTTATGGAAGCTGAAAGTAAAAATGGATTCCAATGATGAAATCTTAACCCAAACTGCTGTAGTACCCTAATATTACCCAATTATAGAAAAAGCAATGTTTAATTTGGAAAGAAGAGGTACCATTTATATGATAAATTATGGGGATCTAATTACAGGGCAAGATTCTTGTTAAAAATGGTATTATATAAGGTGTGAGTAAAAGTTCTTAGGATTTAATAACGTGGTCTTCCTGCATTTTTCAGTTCTAGTTATTGAGAAAAATGTTCTCTTTGCTTCATGGACACAAGACCAGTGAGTACCAGGGAGTTAGGAACTGGAAATAAAAAGGAGAGGACAAGCAAGTGGAATAGCAAGGGAGTCAGTGTCATCCTAAATAAACCGCAGGCAAAAAAAGAAAAAAAAAGGCAGCAACTGCACTCACCCTGCTCTATTTTCAAGAACATGATTTGTTCCTAGAAAATTTCTATTCGTTTATCAGTTATTTCACAGAGCAAACCACCTACCAGTACAGCTTCTGTGGCAAGAATATTCTGGCCAAAATGTTATCAGTCCTGTAGAAACCTCTGAGCAGGCTGGTTTGCTTCCCTTCTGCTTCAGTCAATGGAGCCAGGGGATAACGGCACATCACTGCCAGTCCTTTGCTTAGGTGTGCCGACACCAGCAGAATCGGCATGAGCTAGAATTAAAATTTTTAACTATCTTACGTTGCACATACTGCTTCTTGCAGAGCTTTCCTGGGCTAACAGCAAGCCTTAAAGGGACGTGCCAAAGTCAATGCAAGCTGTAAGCTCCCCGTTCTGTGAAGAATCAAATCCTCTTTTTAAAATGCAGCCCTCACAGGTCCGCATGACAGAGATAGGAGAAGACAGTGCAGTGCAGTGTTTGTGTCAGCTATGACAGAAGTGTGATAAATCTGCTGTCAGAGTCCTACAGCTCTATCTGTTTGCTGTCTGGTGGTTGCATGATTCAAGATCAGTTTATGAGTTTCTTCTGGAACCAGATGGTTGCAAGGCAACAAAACAAATGCCAGTTACATATAAATGTCGAATGTTCAAACCATTACATGTCAACATATATGGGGCGTGCAGCCAGCAGAGCTGCAGAGCACAAAGCCAGAGACAGGCAGTGGTCTCATTTAACCAAAGAAATGCAGAATTCAGGAAAACTCTGATTCCAGTAGAGATACATGCAAAATAAAACAGCTCCTTATAACAAAAACATGACCAGGTCTCCGTGTCATGAGATAGTCTGCAATATATGGCATGAAAGTGAGTTCTGTCAGATTTAATTACTTTTTTCTTGCAGCTTTAAACAGAGCTGGCTTCAAAATAAAGGCAGGTCCTTATTAAAAACTATGTATAAAAGATGAGATTACTAACCACGAGGAATTTACCAACAGAGACAGTATCTAATCCTGTGCAATATCCTGTGCAATAGTGCAGTATCTGTGATATCTGCAGCATTCCAGAGAATTATTTTTTGGCATTAATTAGTCTTTTTAATTAGTGTAGTCAGAACCTAACTGCAAGGCCTTCGCAGCTTTGGAGAGCACACAGTAGTAGGTTACATTAGCAGATAAGATGTGCTACTTTATTCCAGATCAAAATATTCTGCCCAGTAGTTGTGCCATTTAATGCCAAATCCTGATCCTACTGAAATAAATTTAAAAAATCCCATGGACTTGAGTGGGTCCAGGTTCTGGACTTTGACTACTTTCTGTACGTTCTGGCAGAGATGAATGCAATCTATAATGAGTTATTCAAAATCTTTCCAAACAAATTCAATAATAACAGGATTTCCCCGCTGTCAGAAATGAGGTATTCAGATGACTTGAGATGAATACAACCTTTTATAATAAAGGCTGGATATATTTTCTTTTGAGCTGCACTTCATTCATTTGCTGGCAATCCAGGAAACATTTGAATTGAGTTAGTACCAAAGAGTGCAAAGGATGAAATGTGGTTATCATCATGTCATGCACAAGGCAAAGACTCAGGCAGAATCCACTCCCTCCAGAATGTTCCCATCAATATTATGGGTGTGAGAAGGAGCCTGAAGCCATCTGGCCTTTATTAGCTGTGTTTTCAAGCTTGACGTACATGAGGAAGAAGTCTAAGAGACAGTCTGGTACAGTCAAAGGTTTGCACCAAATGCCCAGTCCCTGGATGCCTGATCCCAGGAAACTACCAGCTAATGAGTATAGCATAGCATTTTGCACCAATGATGCTGTTGAACTGATAAGTTTTAGAATGCAGTTTATGATCATCTCCCTTTTTAAAATTAAGATAATATGTACTGTCCATTTCATAGTCCTTATAATCATTTGTTTTTCTCTGCAAGACTTAGCAAGAACAAGTCTTCTGGTAAAATCTGTGTCATTCTAAAATTAGTTTCTCACAAGCAGTTGCAAAATTGTTGTCCTCCCAACATACCAAGTTTTATTGCTGTCAGTTACAACTGCACAACAGTGTAATGTGATTATATCCCATAAAAGTCAGCAGCATACCACTCTGGGCACCTCTGTGAGCTTTTCGAAGTGAAATGCTGCCTCATACATGTGTGTACAACAGTCCAGGCAGGGAGCTAGTGCCTTTACGCGGATGCGGGACTTCACCATTCCAAAATCTGGGACCAGGATGGATCAAAATCTGTATTAGCCTTGACCTTACAAGACCCCTGCATGCTAAATTCCTACTGACTTCAGCGTGCGGTCAAGTGTGGGAGGTTGGCAAGACAGAGGCTGGGGTTTTGCTGCAGGAAGCATTAAGGGACATCCCACTGTACGCCCCAAGAAGTCTTCCAGGGCCTTAATTAGAGCCTGGCACAGTCTAGGTCAGTGGTTAGAGAGGCTGTGGAGATTTATGTGGAGCCCTCAGAGAACAGGCAGTCACTCCATCATGGTTGTTCTCCGGGTTTGTTCTCCACAGCGGTTTGCACAGCATGTGGGGAAATGGCTACCAAATCCATCAGCACATTCTGCAAAACCCAGCTCCAGCCCCGGGTGGGGTGGCCGTGGGTCTGTAATTACCGGCGTAAATGTGCTCCCGGCTCCGCCCTGCACAAAGCATGAGCTTGCAAAGTCCTGGGTCAGAAAATGTTTTTTTTTCAGAATTTTGAAAACTGCAGTTCTTACTAAAAAAAAAAAGTACCTTTTCTAACATTAGCATGTAACATAAATCAGGACAAAACCAACTGAGACTCGTAAAACAAAGCTGCTTTTTTCTTCCCAAACTGAAATATTTTGGTGTAACTGAAAAGAAACAGTAAAAACAGAACAACTTTTATTGACTAATTTAAACGAGATTTCACTGCAATCAATGTAATTCTGCAAAAGGTTTCTGATTTGTTTTCCCTTACTATTCTCAGAGCCTTGATCTGTTAATATTTATTACCCGTATTTTCACACCAGGGAGACTAGGTTGCTCCCTACTGTTATTGAGCTCAATAGGGCTTTGAATTTCCTATCAGGGCTCTCAGGCTGGTGCCAGTTCCATGGTTAGAGCAGGGAAGGGAAGAGTCAGGCTTTGGTCTTCAGTGTGGTTTGGGTTTGTCATCTCCAGCTTCAGATTCTTGGCTGCAAAATGGGATACAATGCATGCAACTTTATTCATCCAGATGTGAAATTTTCTTTGAGATGCTCAGCTGGGAAGTCTAGAAATTAGGATGATTTTTGTCTCACTCACCCTGCTGCAATGGGAGGCTTTTCTACAAAAGATAGAGCCCACAGGCCCACAAAGAGCATCCTACCGGCATGCACCAACGGGTACATGCACTGACTTGCCCTTGCAGTGGTGCTGCAGCATCTTCTGAGGAGCAGGGCTCAGACCAGCATACAAGCATAGTGTCTTCTACCAGCCAGAGGTGCAGAGCCCATTTCAGGACTCTGAAAGCAAAAAGAAGGTCCTGTGCTCACCAGGAAGAGGAGCTGTCTTTCTGGAAGTTTTCTTTCTGTTTCTTCTTCCTCCAAGGACAAGTGGATCAAGGCAGTCACAGAAACCACCAGTGCTCCCACATATGAATTTTTGTATTCAAAAATAATGAAGAAATGAGGGTAAACATGTTTCAGTTCTCAGAAAGCTGGGACTCTGCTGAGAATAGATCCTCTCTCCTGAAATGATAATGCTAACTGAGAGGTTCTCCACTGGAAACTGATGCCAACAGGACTCTTTGGGGGACAGAGCTCTCCTTGTCCCCCTGCTTCTTCCACAGGGTCAGAGTGGGGGCAAGTGCAAGGAGGCTGCCCGGGGGCAGCGGGAGGCTCTCTATCTCTCTCCTGTCCTCCATGACCACTGTGCTCCCACTGATAAATCCTCCTTGTTCTGTCCTTGCGCTCAGCAAAAGGCTTTCCACATTGCCTGTGCAGTTAACTTTATCTCCGTCGGCGGTCTCCTTGTTTCTCTCCCCACACAGAACAAGCAGCCTGACAGCAGACAGCTAATCGGGAGAACAGCCAGAAGCCATGCGTGCCAGTGGCCCATGGTGTGCAAACAGCCCCCCCTCAAACCATGTCAAAGTGCCTCTGTTCACTGCAGGGAAGATTTCTGATGCCCCAGACAGATACCTGAGACAAGACAGCACTCATACGCTTCATTATCTGTCAGAGAGAGACAGAAAATGGGTGATAAGGAAAAGAGGTGGGGTGGGAAGAGCTCTGTTGACATCAGTAGTGAAGAGGCGATGCAGAGGCTCCTGGGTGGCCCTGGGGAAGCCGCCAGCCGTGTGTCCTGGCTGTCCAGGAGGGGCAAGGCTTGCATGCTTGAGACCAAGCAGCACATTTGGGAAGGACCCAGGGGACCGCTGAGCATAATACAGCTGGGTCAAAAGATATGATTACCAAAGTAGCTGAAGTCAGTTCATTCAGAGGCCCAGCCCAGTTCAATCTGCCAGGAAAAAGACTGAAGAGAAATAACGGGGACTGGGATGAAGACTGTTGCCCTGGCCCCCAAGCTGTGGATATGGTATCTGCTCCCTGTTGTAATACTGTAAAAAGCTTATCCATTAGCTTTCTTCCTCAGGGCTTAGCCACCATCCTTACTGAAGGGGAAGGAGTAAAACCATTTTTCGTTGTAACAGGAGGTCACCCTATGGACAAGCTGGTTTATCCCATTCTCCTCAAGTCTGGTAGATTCACATCAGGGCCCCGTGCTATGATGAAGTCAGTATTGCAAGACAGCCACCTCCGTGAGTCATGGGCTTACCTACGTGGTGCCAGGCCAGCGCCATGCCCAGGTGTCTCCACCACGGGTTCCCATGGGAGAATCCTATGGATGTGGTCGCTGAGCAGGGCCTTGCGTAGCAGGCGCTTGCTGACAGTAATTGTGCTCCCCAGAGGGAATGAGGCTGACTCATGCTCAAAGTTTTAATACAACATTTGGGATGGGCAGGGTTATGCTCTGAGTCACATGAAGCCTTACGACTGGGAAGATGCTACCACGGGCTTTGGGATGAACACTGCGGAGTGAAAGATTTCATGCGGTTGTCACAGGGCCTTGATGGAGGTCATTTGTTCTCAGCAGTACCAAAGCCACTTCACTGCCACGGCCGTTCCCATGGCACACTCCGGGAGCTGAGTTTTGCACAGGAAATGCTCAAAACACTCGCTTCGCAATTGCAAGTAAATATATAATTGGAGCTAAACACTCAAAAGCCTGAGGAGCCGATATCACCGCCCTCCCAGGTTATGCTTGCATGTGAAGATCCCAAGGAGGCTCTTGCCGTACTTGTTGTGATCCCAGATGAAGACCGAACAGCTCTTTCTCTCTCCGAAGGCAGCAGCTGCTCTACCAATGCTAGCAGAGAAACCGCTGCAGAGCTCGGCTGCTGAGGAGGACCCCAGCAGGCTGCCTCAGACTCCGGCCAAGAACAATATTACAGTACAATGGAGTGAGTTTGTTTTTCACAATGTTCTCCTAGCTTCCATGGGCTGGGCTCATGACTCAAAATTAATGGAATGCAATAATTAATTTCACTTGTCAAGCCAGCATTACCCTATCTTCTGTGCTGAAAGTGGCGTTGCATCACAGCGGTTCTCGGTTTAGGGCGGAATCCTGCAGGAAATTGTACATGGGGAAGTCATGGGCAGGCAGAACCTGGGACTGGATACAGCATATCTAAGGCGGTTACTTTTGCTGCTGATAGTCTCTTCTTAATTAAATGTAAGCCTGCCTAAGAAAATAGAACTTCGGGTCAGGCTTTCTGGATGGAAAACCAAATGACAGGTCCACATGTCATGTTTCACAGAGGGAAGAAGCAGTGCAAGGGATTTTTTTTTTACTCAGGGCATAGAGATTGGCTGGGTCTCCATGTCTTTTGGATAAATCCTGCAAGTGCAAATACCCAAAGGGTTTGGTGCTGGGTGAGCACAGGGGCAATGCAAACCAGGCGTCTGCTCCCCAGCACTACGTTTCCTTGCACTGCTTCCTTGCAAACCCCAAGTTGGCTCTCCATGTAGAGCACCTGGGCTCCAATGTGAGATGGAGACCTGAGCTCACAAAAAAGCAAAGACCTAATTTAATACCTGGGTCTCAGCAAATTTACTGCAGATTTCCCAGCCAGGGTGAAGACGAGCACCTGTAGCACTGTGGAGAGCTGCTGCCTCCAAGGAAGTATTGCTTCCCTCTGTGGGAGCACAGGTAGAGGCTGGAAGGGTCAGAGCTGTATGAGCCACTACTGCAATTACAGGTGTTGCTGGATGAACGTTTTCCTTAGTGGTGTGCTAAGTTGTATTCTGTGGGGGGGAAAAAATACCTAAGACATTAGATGCAGAGAAAGATTAATCATAGGAATGAATATAGTGCAGTTTCTCAGACTGAGGACACAGCTTGGTTCAAGCTGCAGTAAATTGCAGGCTTGAGGGCTCTGAGAACCCACCTTCAGCACGGTGGGTTCACAGCACATCCGTGATTTGTCTCTCTGCAGCATGTGCACCACTGCTGGAGAGCAGGTGAGGCACTGGCTTGGTCACTTGCACACTCAACTCCTATCTTCAGGACAGATTTAGTCTTCTTTCTTTGGCCAAATCCATCCTTCACTTCTAGGAATGAAAATTATATTCCAGACAGACTTGGTTTTCCCTCCCTTTACTGCTGAAAATCATTTGCTTCAGGAATGAAGACTCATGAAGTCCAGGCTTGGAAAACTTATTTTCGCTGAAGGAAACAATCTTACACCAGTGAGTTTTCTGTATGAATAATTGTTTGTATCCCTCATTTGTTGAACACCAAGTCAAACCTTTGGGCTCTGACAACCTGCAGAGCCACCGAGGAGCAGGTGACCAGGGTGATTTCTGGTGTCCTGGAAATCACAGGCAGCACTGCCTCACTGCAAGCGCTCTAGCTCACATTTCATCATTTTTTAATGATTTCTGTTTTAATAAAAGATTTTTACTTAGGAAGATCTGTTCCAAATCAACTTCAGCAAAGGGCAACTGCATTACTTGAAAGTGATCCTTTTATTCTCAATCACTCGGGGAGAAATACGGTCATTGGGGTATTTGGTCCAATGCAAACGTAACTTACTACACTAATTGTATAAAGTTGCACAATCACTAGGTTTCTGCTTGGCTTTGTGAATTTCCTGTTGCTTAACCACCTATGCTTTACTGTGGCATATAATTCCTTCCAGGGAAATGCTGTGATCTGCTTTATTAAAATCACTTCATATCTAGGGAATTTAACTTCTTTCAGGTAATTTATCAAGCAAATGTAGATTTTTTTTTAATAGTCTTTTAAAATTTTGTGCTAATTTTGACCCTGATTTAAGATTATTGACATTGGGATTCACCTTCTACGGACCTTAAAATTTTGGGCTCATGAAAACCATTTGATCTCTAGGAACTGATTTCAGTCCTTGAAAGGCTAGCACACACCATGGGGTCATATTTATTTTACGAGATGATTTTTTCCTAGTGAGATCAGTTAATGGAGCAGTCGGTGTTGCGAAATGTGGAACAAATTTCCAATAATATACTGCAACACACAGAAAAGATCTCACCTGCCATTTAGTAGTCAGCAATAGGTGCATTTTAATAGCTTGCATTTTACCTGTCTCTGATTTCATAACTCCCTTGCCCTCCTATATCTTCCATATATATATATGTATATATATATGTATATAATGCATTGCTATGTAATGTTTGGGAATGTTTTACATATAAACATAAATAATTTAGGTTGAAAGGGGTCTCTGGAAGTCATTTATCGTGTCCAAACTTTGATGCAGGGCCAGCTTCAAAGTTGGAGCAANTATATGTGTGTATGGTTTCCTACTTTCTTACTGAACACAGGGGAATTAAAAGTCAGCTCTGCTTCCTTGAGTTGCTGAAAGATTGCTTTCAGGTGTTACAGGAGTTCTTCCCAGGGTTTACTATAGATCAAGACAGCATCCGCACAGGCCACTGCATACCCCAAATGTTTGCATAGCAGCAGGCTAGTTACTTGAAAGACACTAAGGAGCAGCCCACACAAACCTCAGCTTTATACTGAAAAAATCCAGTAAGCACTGAAAATTCTGCTGTGGTCTTGGAAGATTCTACTCTAGGTGTTGCCAATATCTGTCACAGAAATCCAGAAAGCTGCTTTTTTTCCCTGGCTCTAACTTCTGCAGGTACCCAAGGCATTTACACAGCTTGCTGGAATCATTTATTGGCCTCGGTGCTGCAACACTAAACAATTTAGTGCCAACGGCCCACACTTGCATCAGATTGAGATCTCCTCCTGAAACTTTGCCTTCCGTCCCCAGCACTCCATTGTTTCTGGCCTGGTTATCCAGTCACTGAATACACCAGGATTTCAGCAAAACAACATGGCAATTTAAGTGCTCCTTTAAATGCTGGCTGCAGCAGGACTGTTAAAAACTGTGCGCTGGATCTGTATCACCCTTAAGTCCCACCTTTCTCACTAATTTTATTTTCCAAAAATGATGTTTTCCCCCAATAAAATTAAAAAAAAAAAAAAGCTAGAATGCTCCTGGGCAAGCGATAAATTTGCATGTTAAGGGGTGGGAAGGAGATGGAGGCAGCGTGGACACTCACTCTGCCTAAATTTGGATGTCTAGTTCAATTAAGATCTGGCCTGACTATATAATCTTCCGACGAGGTTGCTCAGAGCTCCTAAATTAGGAGCCTGCTTCTCGCCATGAGCTATGCAACAGCACAAGCTTGTACGTCTGGAATCAGACAGTGTTTTTACACCCTAGACACTTTAGTTCGTTTGACTTTCTCTTCACTGTGGTATATTGAAATACTGCCTTCTTATTTTGTCTCAAAAAAGGCTTTATTGGCTTAGCCTTATGCCCTGCTTTAGCCTCTCCTTCCCATTTGTTATTTGTGAAGAGTCAGCCTTGATTAAAACCAGCCCCATCTTTTATAATTTGTGATTGCTGTAGCTTCCTCTCCACGGATTTCTTCCACAGGATTCAGAGTTTCCCCAGCCCAGCACATAGGAAGCCAGCATGCAGAGTGGGCCAGAGAACGAGATTTCCTCTGTAGCTTTTCTTTATTTTTTCCTCTGACTGATTTCCAGGAGGGAGATTTTATGTTGCCTATTTTTTAATATTTAATGAAATACTCAGGGCCTGGATTGCTCTGTCAGGGTGCTAGGCAGCCCAGCTCCTTAACTCTCAGTGCCCTCAGTGTTCTTGCACCACTTTTAGGCATGTTAGCAAAAGTGTCTTTGTCCTTCACGTTTCCTCACTTTCCCCCTCCAATGTAAAGTGTCCGTGGATGAATTGATATTCAAATGATTCATTTTCTCTCTTATTTCAATCAGAAAAAGTATTTACACACATTCCAAGCACTGTGATGCCAAAGATTAAAACGACCAAAACCAAAGTGCATTTCCAGCTGCTCAGCTTTTCACCAGTAAATATAAAAAGCCAGCAAAACCCTCCCATTGGTTTTGCAGAGCCAAGAGTGCACTGGAGGTGTCCCAGATGCCTGCCCAGTGCTGCCCTCCTCATGGCCAGCAGTCCATGGGAACCCACCTCAACCTCAGCACAGGAAACAAATTAAACTGTGCTGACCAGCTCATTATTTCTAATTCCCTTTACATTTTTCTGGTCACTTAAATGAGCATGGAGAAGGGCCATGGGTTTGTCAGATACAGAAATAATTAAAAGCCTGCCTCTTCACTCCACTGTTCATCGCACTGAAAAAGTCCTCTTTTCAGCCGTGGCAATCTTCCATGAGTCTGAAGAGGTAAGAGTCATACACTGGCTATAGTGTACCGGCAAGAGTTTCCTGATGCTTTGAGCAATTCCTTTTAAAATTATGCATAGGAAACCCAGGCTGTAACCCTAAGTCATGCCAAAACAATCTCCCCCTTCTAGATTTATAAAGTTTGCCCAGCTTTCTACCACTGCCACCCAGGTGGTACTTCACCCTACTACAGAAAAACACCTATAATTTTATTTCTTTGAAAAACATGTGAAAGTTTTGGCTCAAAGGCTGGGTGGGAAAAAAGTACATTTCTTAGTGGTTTATTGCCCTTAGGAAAACATACTTCAGTTATGAAGTATTCCCCCCTGAAAACTTACTTGACATTTTGTCGAGAAAATAGTAACATTTCTAAAAAGTTAGCCAAACTACTTAATATCATAGCTGTAAAGCAAAGACCTATAGAAATGCCAGTGTGTGGATGAGGCTAGTGACCTTGATTGTTTTTATTTCACCTTTATGAGCATGCAGTTCTGCTAAGGGAATGATCCTGTGAAGATTTACCCACCGCAGCAGTTGCTCCTGTAAGAGCAGCTGTGTGGGCACTTCCCTGCAGCACCGCTGCTGTCTTGCCAAGGGGCTCTTTCACAGTCTGCACAAGGCTAGGTGCTGAGAGGTAAAGGAAAGAGAAGTTTGGGCATCCTGATGAAGCTCCCGAGGGCTGGGCTGGGTCCCTGGAAGTTCATGCAGGCTCTCAAACCCATTTCAGCGGACAGACCGGAGCACAGAACAGCTTCTCTCTATTTCTTGGCAGCCTGAAGTCAGATCCTCTGTCCTTCCCTTTTCAGGTTCATGGACACGTGCAATAAGCAGCACAGAAAGGGTACAATGACATGCTTCTGTCAGTGTCACTTGCCTTTTAAACAAATAAGCCTCGCTTAGCTCAAATGATTTAATGATTTAATTTACCAATGTCTGTCTGTCTGTCCATCTGTCATCTGCCTCTTTGGCTTGGGTGAAATTCTGGCTCTGCTGAAATCAGCGGAAGTTTTGCTGTTCATGTATATTGGACCAGAATTTCACTCCTGATCCCTCTGCTTTTGAGTCTCAAAGCACGGACACACCACAAAGTACGACTCTGTCTCAGCTGCCACCATTCCAATCTGCTCTGCAGAGGCACATCTCGGGTGCCCCCGAGGCGCGCTCACAGCCGTGGTACCGCCACACGCAGCCAGACTTGGCCATCACTCCCATCTTCCAGGAGCAAGAGAGTTAAATGCTGCCTCTGAATAAATCTGAACTTCAAGAAAGTTCAGACCCATGCTGGGATGTGAACTTTATGTGTCAAGCCCATTTCTAGTTTCGCTGTAAACAATTTCAGAATGTGATTAGATTTTAGGGGAAACTTGTAATAGAGCTGTAATAAGATATGATGTAAGAGGTAATAATAATAATATATAGCAGCTGTTAAGTAAATCTTTTTCTGCATTTATCCCAGAAGGATACAGGGAGTCAGCTGCAACTTCATATTTTGAAAGAGGGAATATTAAACACTAGGACCATGATGCAATGACGTTATTGCAAACGCTAACAGAAAAGCCCAAAGTGTGAGAGTTAAGACCAGCAGAAGATGCATGCAAACAGCTGCTCTGACGTAAATTCCCTCAAGTTCGGCTCATTTTCTTTTATTTAACTAGGATTTAATACACTGGAATGGCAGATATTGCTTTTGATAGGTTCTGGGCTGCTGAGAACAGTGGGCTTTCTGCTCTTGCTCTCCACAAGGGCCCGAGTGAACCCACAGAGTGCACCTAACGAGATTAATGTGAGGTGCCTGCCTGAAGCAGCAACACTCTGCTTCCAGCCACACTCCATCCTCCATCCATGCCTGTGAGAGAAAAGAAATATAAAGTCAACAGGAGTTAAGACTGGAACGTCAACTTCAAAACGGAATTTCCTGGCGTTTTTAGGAGCGTGCCATAACTTAAGTGTTAACTAATATTGCTCCGTGTATTTAATCTCCATGTGTTGAAGGAAAAAGATCTTTCATGGAAAGACTAGAACAGATAAACCTATATTTAGCCTTCTATAAACACCTCCTAGGGTCACATTTCTTAAATGTGGAGGCCAAGGATTGCACACAGAAAGCGTACAAGCACAGGCACAGTTATATTTGACTCAAAAAATGAGCATTTCTGTGTGTGATGGACAGAACCCATTATAAATTAGGCAATGTAGTAAAATAAAACTTTTCATTTTTGGCCATAACAAGAAACAATTTGACTGGGGAGAAAAGGAAACACAGTTTTGGGGTTGTTAACTTGGAACAAGGTTTCCAGGGTGAAGTTACTGAGCAGCAACATCATGCAGCCGGAGGGGCTGATTCTGCCCTAGGCAGCTCTTCTCTACCTGCCCCAGACAGAGCCAAAACCCTGCCGGCACTGGGCTCTGCCAGACCTTTTCTGACGTCAGCTCTACTTTCCCCATAACTCCTTTGGCTCCCACAGCCCAAGACAGAGCTGTGGGTCCCATCCTTCCTGCTGGTGATAGGAGCAACGAGGGACCCCAGCTCAGCATCTGCAGCCGCAGTGAAATGGTGTTTTTTTTCCTTCCATACTCAAGGACACGCCGGGATACTCGTGGTGTCAGTGTTAGAGAAGAGAAACAGAACTGAGTGTCCCGTTACACTGGCGTTCAGCTGTATTTGGGAACAACCATTACGTGAGAGGCACTGCCTACCGCCTGCTCTAAGTAATCCAAAGCCCCAAACCAGCTGCACTGCCAACAAAAGCATGTTAAATAACTTACCAGAAAGTACATTAAAACAGTCTCCTGTCCTTGGTGTTATTTTGGTATTTTGCTGCCTGTGCAATGTTACCACATTGTGCTCACTGCTCAACTGTATTTCTAGCATAATAAAACTAGAAAAGCAGTCATCTTTTCACCTGGATCTCAGAACCTGATTAATTTTTAATGCTTGAAGATGTCCTGAATTCAAATTGGGATTTGATTTTTCTGTAGATTTTTCTCTAAAGATGAAGAGAATTTTCAATAAGATTTGCAATCTTTTATACAGTCTTCTAAGGGCTGAAGGTCTTTGTGTCATGTTACATTGCCAACTTCAGGGAGAAAAATCAGGTATTGGTAAGTGTGCTGATGAACCCAGAAGAATTTGAGAGTGATTAACTTCAAACAAAGAAGCTAGGCTGTTTTAATGATGAGATTGTTATCTGAGTTGAATGCATTTAAATGTGTATTTTACAGTCCGCTGGTCAAGTCATAAAAGTACTATAAACCTTAAAAGAAAAACTGAAGGTTAATAGGTCAGAAATCAGCCATGGGATTTTATGGGCCGGGAAACAGTAGGGTTTTATTCTGTTCAAGGTACCTGCAAGACAGAGGTCACAGTGTTCCTTGTGGTGTGGGGATGGCTTTTCAGTAGTCACCCTGTAGGAGGGAAGGAAACCTCACAAAATCAGGGCTGTCACACAGATGCAAACAACAATGCCAAGCGGGATGGCCAGCAAAGCTCTGGTGTCACTTCCCAGAGACATGACACTTCATTCACAGTGACCTGATGGCGTTTTGTCCTTTGAAATCTCCATGGCAGACTGCAGCTGGAGCACTGGGAGCAGTGCAGGGAAAACTCCAGTGCCTCTGTGTGTGCCTGGGCTTCGTGGAGATTTTGCTGAGCACTTTTCCCATCTGCAGCAGAGTGGCTACGTTTCTCCTTTTGTAGCAGGGAATGTTGTTCTTCTGCGATTGTTGTATTTATTTTACAAGTTGTGCTAGGAATGTTGTGTGGCACTCTCTTGGCCGCTCTTGCTTATGATTTACAGAAGTTATAAACATTCCAAAGTATACATGTAAGTTAAATGATACATTAATATTATAAAGTTACAATTCTGGTATAAATGTGTCATCAGTTTGAAAATTCAGTTTTTCCTTTGCCCAGCTTTGTGATTAGGCTGACTGGAATCCGCTCAATGCAAAGGCACCACAGACATGAATTCAATGTGCATGTGTGTCCCCAAAGTAAAATGCTGCGAAGACAAGAAGAGAAGGATATTCTGCCAAGCAGAAATAGTTCAGAACATTTAACCATTCGTATGCATTTTGTCATATTCTTCAATAACTAGAGAGAGGGAAAAAAGGTAGTTGAACCTCATGCCATGACAGGAAGACAAATTAGACTCTCAGTAATGCAGGGTCCAGCTGTTCCCGTGGGCTCATGCCATTGAAGTCAGTTCTGCAGTGCCAGAAACCACAGAGCTGGAATCGCCACTTCAAAGGGTAGGTCTGCATGGACAGCCCTTCCAGACCCGGCCACACGCTGCCGTGGCTCCGAGTTGATCAGATCCAAGCCAGCCCCGCAAGCCAATGCCTAGATATTGCTGGCCTGAGTGCAAAGTGCCCCTGCAATGCTTGTGCAGGCAGACTGCCCTGCTTCTCCTCTGTTGGCCAGTGCATTTCAGACCTGCTGCTTGCAGCACTGATGGCACTATTTGTCTTTCCTTCCCCTCTTATCCTTTATCCTGTGAAAAGAAGCATTTACTTTTGCTAGGAAAGCAGGAATAAGCCAGATTCTCATAGGAGCTAGGATTCTCATGGGAGCCTGAAGAAGTTCAGAGCCAACCAAGTCTCCAGTATTCACTAAATATCTGCCACAGCAGCAGTGAAACACAGCAAAATCAGATGATTAGCTCAAGATCACTCAGGAAATCAATAGCACTGGGAGGAATGAAGCCTAAATCTTAAGATCTGTACCCAGACTCTAACTCTAACATATAGAAACTCAGCTGACTGGTATTCTCTAAAATATAACCTGGTTATGCAAACAAGAGTAAGAATAATCACTTATATAATTAACACAATATAATAAAATAAGATGAAAGAAATTCATCTTAATATATCAAAGGAAAAGGAAATTTGTAGCATTAAGAATTTACCAAAGTCTGGTAGAGATTGCTTCATTCTGAAGGAGGTAAAGTGGCTGTGTTTGTCTCCATTCATCTATGCAGTATTAGTCTGAAGAAGCCCAAGGAATGCTCATTTTCAGAATAAAATATATTCATTAACTGTTTAATAAAAGGAGACTCTAAGGTGATGTAATTCTTTGCACTCGTGTTGCAATTCTGTTTCAGCCTGATTAAGGTGACTAGTTGAGCTGCTTCATGGGCAGGGTGGAATGGCCCCAAATCCCTGAAAATGTCACTTGCATTGTCTTAATGGTCTATTCTTCATCAGTCATTCCATAAGAAACCTTTGAAAAAGTTCTTTCTTAGTAAGAAATTTATGAGAAAACAGCTTAGCATTCAGAAGGACAGCCCTTGAATAACATTCCTCCCTCCTGCCAGACCCAGTGAAGCCAGGGCAGCTATCAGATCAAACAAGCCTACCACCGAGCAGCTTCAGTTTTCATTGTTGCAATATGAAAATATTTTATGATGTCTCATAACTCATGCATGAGGCTCTGATAATGGTCACATCAGTCCCCACATTTCACACTGCGTTTAAAAATATGGCTTGTTTATACACCACATGGGCTGCAGCCTATGATCAGATTTACATTTGAAAACACTCGGCACCAGCATGCAGTCTCAGAGATTGTCTTATGAAATGCGCCCTAACATGATACAAAATTGCCTCCTCATTGAAATGTTTTAGAATTTCACATTTTTTTGTCTCTTGGTTTTGGAGACAAACTGAGCTGAATCCATACTCAGTGTCATTTCAGAAAACCCATTTAAAATATTTTGTACTTCACTTTCATCCTGTATCCTCTGCAGACTGGGGGTGAACAGGGCGTTGGGTGGCTAGATGGGGCAGTGTGTCTGTGTTAAGGGTTATGGTATCCCCTTCATTTTGTTGCATGTGTTTTGGGGCATTTAACATTTCACTCACAGTCCCAACCTTACGAACAATTGAGAGAGAATCTCTGCTCTCAGCAATAAAAAATAGCCTTGTAGCCCGTAGCCTTACACACACACAAAAAAATCTTCAATATGCAACTGAGATGAACCTTAGTCTTAAGTCAAACAAAGTGAACCTGAAGCATGCATTTAAAAATACAAACAGATAAAAATAAAACAATGTAATGAGTTCTGAGCCAATTTCACAATTATGCTGCCTGAGTCACAAAACTAAATTGCTCAGAGTTGGCAGGAACATGTGAACTTTTATGTTCTCTATGCTCTGTGCTCTCTATATTACATTACTATATTAGCTCCTTACATAGTAAAATAAAGCATGACTTAGCATTCAGCAGTAAATCCTTTCCTTTTTTGTGTCCCGTGCTGCAGTAGCATAGTTTAAGCTAAAATCATTTTTGACTATGGCAATAAGTGCAAGATATTTCCTGACTGTAAAAACGAGGTGGTGCTTCAGTTAACCGTTTCTGTTTTAAAGCAAAACATTAGATCTCAACCAGAGGCATGAGCCAGTGGTTTAAAGGAGCCTGCTGATGATTTTAAAGATTCTAGCGGTGTTTTTCTGCCGTGTTTATGTAGCTGCTGGGTAGTTGACAAGTAGCTTTGCAAAGCATAACGGTTGCACTGTATAGTACTAGGGCCCAGAGAGAGCCAGACGCTGCAGTAGCAGGGACAGGGGCTTCGAGCAGGCCAGCACAACATGTTCAAAGTGTGGGGGCTGATGCCTTTGTCACCGAAGGTGCATTCAGATGTGCAACCTCCTCCCGTGTCCTGGGCTGGCCCATTCCCCCAGCAGCCCCGGTCCACACAGTGCCCACGCCGCCTCCAAAGCTGCCTTTATCTCCTCGCACGCTGAGGCTCGCTGCCCACCACACAACGTCTGTTTAGTCTTTGTAAACCCAAGTCCTGGCCAGAATAAATGCCGCGTGCTGGAGTGCGCTGGGGAGGGATGGCAGGGGCGAGCTGGGAGAGGCCACACACGTTAATTCTGTTGGGGCACATTCTTCAGGGGGCAGAGGGGGCAACACAGAAATATTCAAGGCCCTGTGGAGTTTTTTCCATTGATTACAGCACTGGTCTAACCTGTATTTGCAGGCTTAAATTCACACAAAACCTTCTCAATGCAATCCGAGTTTCAGCGCTGAGATGTCGCCTGGTGCGGTGCTCTCCGCCGAGAGCCGCTTTTTGGGTGCGATTTCAGGCCGGAGGGCAGGCTGCTCTGCAGACCTCAGCCTGGGTGCAGGGAACAACAGGCTTTCACAGAAAGCTTTTTCCTAAAAATATTGTGTGCTGTATTTGGAAGCACATGGGGGGTTATCCACACAAGCCAAGTGTTATGTTTTCCGATTGTCCAATAAAATAGATTTACATAGGTGTAAGGAAGAAATAAGGGATTTTAAAAGACTGTTTCCCAACCTCCATGAACTAAGACATCTTGATTTAAAACTGCTTAGTGCCCAGCAAGAGGAAATAGTTTAGACTGTATATGAAAAGAGAATAATGGCTCCATCAGGTAGTCTGTCAGCTTGTGAAAATAGGGCCAGGTTCGTGTGTAGGAAAGCAGGGTGAATTATCTGCTCTCCCAGGAAAGGGCTTCAGCGAGGCGTTCAATGAAACTAGAACAGACTTACTGTTCTGTGGGACTTGTACAGCTATTCCCATGGGTCCTTTGAAAATCACAGTCTGAGTAGACACGACATGAAACATAAAGTCTGTACTTACAGGGGAAAAGTTGAGTCCCAAAGCATTTACAAGATCAGTCCAAGGTCTTTTAGAGGTACAAGCTGAATCTATATTTCTTAAAATCTGGCACCTTACCTACAGGAACATCTCTCCAGTCAGCAGAAGCAGCAGAAAATGTACCATCAGACAATAGTGCCACAGCCTGTGCAAAATCTCACTGAACTGATATTTTAGGGAGTCTCTTTCCTACTTTATTTCAGGCAAAACTGCAGATTGCCAAAAGACTTTGATGCAGAACAGTTTTATAAACCTCAAAGCCAAGGTCAATTGAAAATCAGGAATCATTCATGGGAAATTAGCAAATGTGACTCACACAGACTGAAATCTGCATTAAGAATCGCCTCCATCTGGCCAGTGCCTAAATTACGGGACAGCTTTATTGCATCTCCCAGAACTAGAGCATCATTTTCTGACATCTAGTTCATGATCCAGACTAAGCAGAAAACCTTTCTGTGGGTCTGCTCAGAGGCTGCCCACTGTGCTGGGATCTGTGAAAAATATCAAAACAAAAGCAAGCAGTAGGGATTTTTTGCTTTGTTGTGCATGAGGAAGAAATAACCCTTGAAGCAGCAAGAGCTGCCATGTGCAGAGGCATTAGTTCAGACTCCATAACTCTTCTGTCCAGCTGCACAAGTGACTCCCATTAGCATCAGCTGCAGCTACACATGCCACAGCGGAGGAGCAGACCCCGAAGCAGACGCTGAGGCCGGACCAGCTGACGAGGGTCCAGACACCGCCATGCCCGGGTGCACCCGCAGCGCCGCGCCAGGGCTCAGCTCCTCCCACACCCCTCGCAGGCGCTGCTCACTTCATTTGACTTTCTAACCACAATCCTGGCCAAAATGGATCAGAGCTTTCCTAGCACCAATGAGAAAGCCTGGACGAGCCCTTTCACACTCTGGAAAAGTCTTTTGGGTGCATCTCCAGCCCGCTGTGACTCCCTTCCCACAAGAAGGACACCCAGTTGCTGAGGGCAGGAGGACGCTCCTTGTGCAGATCCCACGTGAGCGGGAGGATCAGCAGCAGGGTGGCTGATGGAGAGCACCAATCCCACAGCTTAACAAAGTCTCTGCTTGACTTTGGAGGTGATGGAGGTCCTCAGGGTTCACCATCCCCACTGCGGGTGCCAGTGGGGCTGCACATATGCTGGGTTATCAGGCAGTAGGCAGGAGCAGCCACCCCTTAAATGACAGATCTTTTTTGAAAGGAAAGAAGAAAAGCTTGTGGCAGAAGTATTTGAAGAGCACATTTTGTGGCAGCTGCGCAGTGAGGCGGGGCAGAACCTGGTCCAGGTGCAGGGGAATGGATGCTGTTGCTTGTGCAAGGTGGGACAGTGACAGATGCAACCTGGAAAATGGGCAGGGATGTGTGGAGGCAGTGCAGCACAGGAAGGTGCTGCAGCCTGCATGCTCTGCTGGGATCTGCGTATGGATTCAATGTCACTAGAGAAAGGCTACGTGTCTGGGGAGGACCGATAAAAATGCAAAATATACTTTGGATGGAAATGTCCATCAGGAAACTAAAGAGAAAACAGGCCTGCTGGCAACAGTAGCTGCAAAAAAAAGTCAAGTAGGGCTGGAGAATATGTGGATGGGGAACTGGTTACAAAGCAAAGGAGATGACTGCTCCCCTCGTCTGGCCACACTAGGAATTCTGTAACCAGTGTTATGCAATTTGCTTTATAAATTACACTAGGGGAGAGATTCAAAAGGAAGAAAAGTCCTTGTGGTAGGAGAGGTACTCTTTTTGGGAAGACCTACTCAGCTAGGCAGTTTTGAGCAAGGCAAAAGGCAGTCTTCTCCTAATACAGGCCAAAACCACCTGAAGGACTCATCCAGGAGTGCTGGGGGAGAGGTGCTCTGCCTTCAGGGCAGGTACGGCTGCTTCCCTCTGGCATGGCTGCATTTGGCTGCTACCTGGTCCAGGGGAAATGGTGAGAAAATGTATTGCCAGAGCTTTGCAAACAGGCAAGGCACAAACTTCCCCAGGGTAAGGCCTGTGGCGCCTGCTGAGCACTCACCGCCAGAGGCACAGGGCTGCCTGTGTAGGCAGAGGTGTGCTGGCAGGGACACCCTTACCTCTCCAGGCAGCAGCTGCGTACTCAGGAGGATGAAATTCAGCAGCAAACAGCGGGGACTGCAGGAGATGGCCCCGGCGGTGCTTCGTGGGTCAGTGATCTTGCAGGTGTCTTCAGCCACAGTGAGGTTGTTGGGTGAGGGTGGGTTTAGGCAGGCTAACCAGTCTCCATTCTTCTCTGTGCTCTCATCTGGTAATTGTAGGGGCTGCAGTCTCAGCAAGAACCATCTTCCATGTTTTTTTCCTCACATAAGCAACAAATGGGGTCATGGATGGGAAGTGCCAAAAGTAATCTTTCAATCTCTTGTTTTCTTAATATGAAAAATGTATTCCATTTTTCTAAAGAAAAAAAAAAAGACAAAGAAAAACGACTTTATCTGGAACCAAAAATTAAAAACCCCGAAGCCTTTATTATGAAGTGAGCTAGGAGTGACTTGGATAAACATATCTATTGACTTTAAAATATAATACTTTTGTTCAGAGGGAACGAATGACATAAAGGGTATGAGTTCTTCTAAGCAAACTCTGTATCTCAGAAAGCTATTTACATTGCCTTAACCTTGATTCACCTTTTTTTTCTCTACAGTATTTGTTTTCTTTGCATAATGTTCTTCTTCACATTAGTTGTTCTGCCATAATTTCATAAAAGGATTTGCAAAAACAGCAGGTTATATTGTCTGCAGTTTTACTTCAACCTTTATGCCACTTTTGTTTCCAATGATCTCTTTCTAACTTTATGCATTCTTTCCTGTTCCTTCTCATTTCATTTTCTCATCTTAATGATTCCTCTGCTCTTGTTGAATCTTTTTTTTTTTGTTAGATTTCAATAGATGAAATCTGAAGGACCTCTCAGCAAATGGATGTTGGCTTTTGCTCAATATGAGCCAAAACTCTTATTCTAGAAGACTGAATTTGTGTCTTTTCTACTTGTAAAATTTTGGTTACAATGTTTCTCACCATATCGAACAAAGATCCACTTTAAAGAATCACATGGTATTGATGTTCCTATATCTGATTTATTCATAAGCCCATTGGAGAAGGCTTTGATCTTGTCAGGAGGCTGCTAACATGCAGCAATAACTGCAGGGCTGTTCCTACCCCTCCAGCCTCAGCATACTGGGGATTATTACTCTTCTATAATGTTTTATTTTGTTTTTCCACTGTCAGGAAATGTGTGGGATGTGGCCAATGGCCTCAGCTCTCTGCAGAAGAACATGCTAAAATACATGATGGAGAGGAGCTCAAAGTGTATGGGGTTACTCTGCAGCCCCAAAGATGCTATAAAGAGACTTCAGCATAAGTCTGCAACCAGGGGAAGACTTGGGGATGCTGCAAATGCACTGTAATGACTGAGATACAGCCAGGGAGGGATAAGAACTCACACACATTGCTTTTAAACCAATGTGATCCACAGAGCTGTGGAG
Source organism: Chauna torquata (assembly GCA_013399475.1). NCBI lineage: Eukaryota > Metazoa > Chordata > Aves > Anseriformes > Anhimidae > Chauna > Chauna torquata. The sequence goes on from VXAL01017096.1 coordinate 225,077, forward strand.
CTCTGTCCTTGATCTCTCATACTAAGAAAACAAAGTCATTGTGCACCTAGCCACAGTAAAAGGCAGTGTGGTCAAAACTGATCCAAGGATGGTTTTTCCACATGAGGCCTGAGTAAAAGTCAGAATTTAGCACCAGAGGAAGCCTTTGTGGTTGAGAATTAAGCTAAGTTCAGCAACCATATAGGATAATAAACTTGTCCAGAGTTATAATGGTTACTGTTAAATCCTAGAAGTATTTTTAAAACTAATGCTTTGGAGCTGAAACCAACCTTCAACTACTCCAGATTAACAAGTGTCTAGAGCAGGTTAGCCTCCCACACCAGCATCTTAGGCATTTCAGAGCAGCACTGGTTGGCAATTGCTCAGGGACCAGGCTAGATTTTATCAGTAATGAGCATTTTGAAATTAAGATATCTGCATGAACGCTAAATTTCTTTAAAGAGCTTGGCCCAACCCATAAAGAGAAAGAAGGGATTCTCCAAGGTACGGTTATTTCTTCAGGCTGTATTGGGTAGTTGCCAGCTTTATGCACAAAAAAACTGCTGTTTTCCTCATTCTGCAATTGCAGTGGGCAGAGAGCCACCAACAGAAAAGAACTGGCACATCCTGAGCTCCATCCACCCACCCCAACAGTGTTCGTTAGGATGAGCTGGCCGGCAGGTGCAGTCACTGTCTTCCCAGAAAAAATGCCGTGTGACATCTCTTTGCTCCTTCAAGCTCAATGCCCTCTCTCAGAGTTGAATTTTCCAGTGCAGGGAATGTCAGCCTCTAGTTGTTCAGGTGTCTTTTCGCATTGAAAGCCTGAAGTTTTGCTCCACCAGCATGCGAAAACTGATTATTTATCTTTCCACTGCCGAGTTTGGTCCTGCCTTATGTCATGAGCACCATCAAACCCATGGGAGTAATAGCCAAGTCAAAGGGAAGTCTTCAAGGACTTGGGGTTTTGTGTTGTTCAAAAATGGCAGCTAAGTAGAAGTGAAACTTTTTGTGCAAATGTATTGATTTTACCAAATTTAACTCAGTTCAAGGTGGGAAGCTGCAGAGCAAGGAGGCAGAGAGAGAGCATAATCCTTTCTATTTCCCATGCCCTGCTCATCCAGGAGAGTATCTGGTATCCCGGGTCCTCACCTGCACTACAGAAAGTTATTTTTGAGTCTTTTTTTTGAAATGGTGCAAAATCTTTCACCTGATACCTTAACCAATGGATGAGGGAGTGAAAAAATAACTGGATTCTACCCCGTGAGAGATGGATGCTATCACCTGGTGCCTCGGGCATTCATTCAGAATAAGAAAACACTTCCCATACTTTTTCTGAAAAAAATAAGGAGTTTTTAACTTCATTCTTTTAAGGAACTAAGCAAACATTGACACCTGCAGATTTCACAGCACATAACTTGGTGTTTCATTTATCCCTGGCACTGACCCCTGTGGAATGACAGGGGTGAACCTTTGCTGACCCACCATCATATCCTCCAGCCTCTCCTGTGACCTGGCACTAGCACTCTCCATCCATCAGTCCTGGTACATCTGAAACTCCCAAGGTCTTTTGCAAAGATGAGCCAAAAGTTTGCGTTTAATAACAATCCATTTCTCATAGTTAATTAATAACAGTTCAGGTAATTGAGAGACCTACATGTTGTCCTGACTGCTCTCTGCTCTTATTCCTTCATGTCCAAGTGAGCACCATCAGTAACTAGAAGGAAAAGCAGAATACTGAGTTGGAAAATCACATTCTTCCCCCTAAAACAGGAAGGAACGTGTTTGCTCCAGCACATGGGGTTTCATAGCAGCGGTGCACAAGCAGGTTAGTGAAATAAGCCTGTCTGCCCGTGGTTATCAGCATGTCTTAGTCTCCTTGCTGCTGTAACTGGTAATGCGAGCGCAGAGCCGCCTCGCCACTGCTACCTGCCTGCAAAGCAGCCAGCAAAAAGCACTCGTGAGACCCAAGTCTTTCCTCTCAGTTTGCCCAGGCAGTGTGGCTCATTTGTACGTGTTGAAGAAAGTTTGACACCTTTTTGTTTCTTGAAGAGTGGATGTCAGAGCAATGGGTGAGGAAAGGTGAGGCAGGAAATCTGGCTCCCTTTAAAGGTGCTTTGATAACCTCCTGCACAAAAAACAAAAGCCCTCAGGTTTCTCACATTGTAACATGGAGCATGCACTGCTCGAGACCTACATTTATAGCTCAGTTACTAGGAGTGAAATGTTTTACATGCCTCTGGAGACATGTGAAAGGAGAGCTGCCCCCAGTGTGCTACTAGAAGCCATGCCAGCAGTTCAAATAAATTTTTTCCAAGATTTTATGATCTGATGCTTGGATTACATTTGTTTAGCTGTAGAAGTGTGAGGTCTGAACAATTTGTCAAAGGAAAGAATAGCCCCAGCTCCAGACATGTACGCATTTGGAGTTTAGCTTCAACCACGACAGTGTGGAAATCCTTGAGGAGGGATGAAGTCATCAGACACCTTGCATTGGAGAGAAGGGGGACACATATGGTAACAAAGACCGGGGAGAGGTGGCTGTGAGCCACCTTCCCCTCCTGCAAAGCAGGCTGTCTTTGCAGACATCAACTGAACCTCACAGCTCCCCATATGCGAAGGTGAATATGGTGCTCACCCCATCATGCAGGTGGGGTGCTGATTTGGGGAAGCTGGGGACATTTCCAAGGCCACAAAGCAGAGTTGCCCTCTCTCCCTGCCCAGGGAGACAGTGGCAGTGGACAGAGTCAGAGGAGTGGAAGTGGCAGTCTGGGCAAGTCCATGGGAATCCCCTCTCAGAGCCCTGATGACTACATGTCAGGGCAGTAACCCCAGGACTCCCACCCTGTATCCCTTCTATTTTCACTTCCCAGGGCCTCTTATCCCAGAGCAACCTGTTTTTCTCACCTATCCCCCCCCAACCACTTTTTTCTTCCCCATTTCCTTATCCCCAAATCCTGCTTTCTCCCCCTCATCAGCCTTCCTAGCACAGGTCCTTCTGCTCTCCCGCAACACTTCTCATCCTGACCCAACCCTCCATCACCTCCCACCTCCGTCAGCCACTTGCATCTGCCCACTGAAGCGAACCAAATCCACTCCTACACACACACACACACACACACATTTCAGGATTTGGGGAAACCTGGATGTGGGCTGCACTTACCAAAAATCTAGTGGAAAAGGACTTGGGGGCAGAAAAAGAAGACAAATGTAAGAAAAAGGTGGACATATGGTAGCCCTAATAAAGGGTGATAAAGTCTTCTGAAGTTGTTGGAAAGACTCCCACTTAATTAACTGAGCTTTGGACCGGACTCTAAAGCAGATCCCTTTCCGAAGTTGAGATAAGTTCCTGGCTCCCATTTCCAGCTCTTTTGCTCAGAGTGCTTGACAAGGCCCATCCTTCTGCTTTTATTTACATTAGGGAGTCACTCATTCATAATTCATCTGGGACTAAGCTCACTTCCCATGTCAGGATATAGATCCTTTATAAAGTGATAAAAGGCCATATTAACATTATAGCCCCGTGTTTGTAGATGCTCACTTTTTCTCTCAAGATATTTATCACCATCAAATACAGCAGAAAATCTGACTTTATTGACCTTTGCTTTACAGATGATACTCTTTCATACGACATAAAACCCAGCGTTTATTTAATATAGTGTTGTGTTGGGTCCAGTCAAGTCCTGAACATAACACTGAAGACAGCGGGAGCTGTAGGTACTCAGTATCTTCAAAAACACTGCTCTTACAAACCTATTTATGTATTTTAATTGTTACAAGTAGCAACAATACATTTTTACTTTATCATGAGGAATTGCCCCTACACAGCATCCACCCCAAAGCCTCAATTCTTTTGTTTTCATTTGAAGAACAACAAAACATATAATTACCAAGCACATGACAAGACTGCATGATGGATTAACTGCATTTCACAGCTGAAAATTAGGCCTGTAGATGAAAAGCAAATGTGAACAGACATTCATACAGTGAACTCAAAATTTGCAGCCCATCTCTAATTGCACTGTCATAGTTAGTGTGTTCTTTATCTATAGAAAGGAGTAGCAAATGTTCATCTTTTATCTATTGAAATATATTTAAATGACTTGTCATCTGTAAAAAGAAGACTTCATATACTGTGCAGGTAAATATCAAGTTAGTCTCTCAGGGAAGGCAGCTTTAATGAACTAAAACAGTACCAGCAATGAAGACTGAGCATGGATGACTCATAGCATTTGGACTATTCTTTGGTTCATATTTTAGGAGTCTTTCATTTCTAGGTAACAGGTTTGACTCCACTAGGCTCTAAAATTATGAACAGTGGCAAGGAAACTCAAATTGCAGCTGGTGCTCTCACAAAGAAACAGCATCGGTGGGTCAGGGACTCAACGGGCCAGCCCTACAGTGCAGCAGCTCTGAGTAGCCTCTCCAGAGCTGGGGTGGCAGAGCTTGGCAAAGGGTCAAGTACCAGCGTGATGATCCCGCCACAGCCCTTGGGTGACCATCGCTCATGACCCATTTCCTTGGAAATGAAAGAGCAAGATTCGAGGTGCCCAGATCTGAAAAACTGAAGGAACGTGACTTTCGGAAAGTGGTCAGCACTCACCTCTAAAAATAGAGGCACTGGAAATCACTGGTGACTTTTGACCGTCTTGGCCAAAATCAGCTATTTTTAGCCCATGTGTTCCCTCTGAGCTCAGTTCTCTCAAGAAGAATGTATATTTTGGGGGAAGGGGAGGAGGCAGAAGTTCTCGTCACAGACTGAATTAGTCACAAGTAGTCTGAGTTGAAACACTTTCATATCAAAAGCGCTAAAAATGACAGAACCACTTAATTTCTTTAAATGGGTGTGAGAATGTTGCCAAGTTTTGTGAGCAATTAAACTTAATGCAGGATACGATGGCAGGGATGAAGGATAATTATACGCTCTCAAAATCTTGGTCTTTTTATAAATGAAATGGCCTTAGGGAGTTTTCCAGCAACACTTGGGCTCAGCCTTTTTGTTCCAACAAAGCCAATTGAAAAGTTTGGCTCTGCAATGGGCATGTGTGACACGATTTCTAACGAATTCCCTGTCAGATTCCCATTCAGTTGCCACCAAACCTGACAATAGTTGGGCTTTTCTTTTGTTGCTTTATGCAATTAACTCTTGCTTAATGAGTTAGCATTCCTGCCTACCTGCACCCTTAGCCAGCAAGGAGTTTGATTATACTGGACACTAACAAATTCATCTGACAAATGAACACTGGTAGCCTTTGAGGAGATGGTATAAAAAATGTACCAAGAATACCAATGAGATCACCAATTACAGTTTTTGCTAATGAGCACAGGCCTGTGAGGTGTTTGTTAGTTCATAAGAGGTGCTCAGTGCCACCATTCACTTCGCTGAAAGTCAAGAGACTCAATTCATTCTTGCTGGAGGGATGCAGGCACAGATACCAATTTGCTCTTACACAAGGAGCTGTTGGGCACATAATGGTGAGAGTATGTTCAGACATAGTCCCGTAGCAATATGAGAAAGAGATCTTTAACGGGTTTAGAGGCTGGCGGCAGAGGGACTGTCCTTCAGACTGAGCAAATCGACTCATTTTCTCTTGAAGTTATTTTTGGGTGTTATATGAAATTATTCATTTATCAGTGTTGAGTCAATTTTAACTGATGTATATGTGAAAACTTTTTCAGTTTTCAGAATTGTTGTAAACTCTTTACTAATGATTCTCCCAGATCAGTTATTTAAGAAATTGGAGGAGGTGTTATAATATTCTTTATGTGATCCTCATTACTGTCCTGTATGAAAAGTTTCACTTAGCCAGACATGTACCAGAAATTACATAATATGATTGAGACAATATAGTCAAAATATCATATGGTCAAGCTGAACAAGTTCATGAGTATCCCAGCAATGGAAAGTTTAGGAGGAGATTGGTTGTGGTAAAGGTCATGAATTATTAAAACATTGTAAGAATGAAGGATTAACAAACTAAAAATGGCTACATCCCTTGGATCACTCATCTGATGTTTGCTATCCACTCTCACAGCTCCCAGTCTGACAGGTTGCAAAACACAACCCTAGGCCAGAAAACAACTAGTTGGTTCCAACAGAAGGAGGAGAAATTTACAAGCAGCTTGTCTGACAATGTGAAAAAGCGATTACTATTTTTTCTTTATCTATTTCCATTTTCATTTTTAATTTCATAAATCTATTTTGTGATATTTTGGCAACATTCTCTCCATGTAAAACATATTTTATTTGCAACTAGCTACAAAAATATTTCTCCAGTACATTCCAACTCACTGCAAGGATGATTATCTTACAGACATTTTTCTTTTTATGGTTTAATTATATTTATTTTTAGTTGAATTGCTGGTCTTATTCTTGGGAACCTGTTGGATCCTGATGATGCTTGCATTTGCTGTTGGGAATATGGCACAAGCGGCAGCACTGAACTGGATGACATTTATAAAGGCTGTAATAGCTTCGCTGCTGGCGAAGAGCTGAGAATGTCATTTTCCCAACCCCACCTACAGATTTCAGGACCTAACAAGCTCCAGAACACTTGTTGCATTTCAGTTTTGTGAAAAATGATTTTATCTATTGCTGGAAACCCCTCCAGCACTTTAGTAACAAAAAAAAAAAAAAAAAAGTTATATCTGATACCTGTGTGTTTGCTCCTCCAGTGGTTGAATGTGTATCAGTATGACTAGTTCAGTGATATTGCCCAATAGCATAACCATGCTCCTATATTACCATGTAACTGATATGGCCATGCCACCAGCAGCTAGGACTTCATTAGCTTGTATAAACCAGGTCAGGCTAGAGCTGTGCATCCAGGCAAACCAGGCTGCTCCAGAGAGATGCTCTGGTGGTTCAGTCCAGCCGCAGTGTCCTTCCCTCCACGTGAGCAGCACGTGAATCATGACCCATTGCAGCTGGAAGAGCCATCTGTGTGCACTACACTGGATGCAGCCCTTGTGACCAGGGTTAGTGCACCTTAATGTGGGAGACAGGCAAAGCAGTTCATGGGAATCTCTTTTTTAATGATTAAAGACACTGGTTTTTTCTATAGGAAGCATTTGAGTTAGGGCCGGGTATTTGTAATTTCCTATCTATTTTTTTTCCTCTAGTTATCACTTTCGTCATTTGCTAACCTTGTTTCTTGAAGGAAGATGCTGAACGTTGTTAAGCAGCTTCTGTTCCAGTCCTTGAGATATATATATTTCGGTAACTGATACAGAGTATAGAGTTTGCTAATGGATCATTCAGGAAGGAAAGAGGTATATATTGAACATATGTGTCTACATTTAACACTAGTATGGTATTTTTTAAGATTTTGATGAATAGTGCCACATTTGAGAAAACAACAATAACAAAAAATAATATCTAAGTAAAGATCTCCTGAGTAAATTGGTTTCAAAGTAGATAAAACTGAAATAAAACTATCTCCTGGGTCCGTGCTTAACATGCCATTAGCATGCTGCACATGTGATTGTCTGTTTGCCCTTTGTTTACAGTTCAGGTGTTTTTAATACCTTTGGTGCTAGCTACAGCAGCAGCAATTTGATGTTTTAATATTTGATAGGTCTCACATCCCTGAGCCTAACCATGCGTCCAGTCTCTGCGGCTTGAAAGCTCCAGAGATGTGGATCTCGTGTGTGTAAATCGGCATGCAGCAAAGTGTGTACATCAGAAGTCTTTCTACTGATTGCCTGGAGGGGTCCTGTGCATTTATGTTGGCATAACTCACACCAGAATCCTGTTCCCTGAACCTTGGAAACAAACACTTTGGTTTCAGGAAAGAAAATGGATCCACAACAAATGGTGTAGTATTGCTTAATGGTTTCCTGACAAATCCCTGTCTCTGCTCTGGAGCTGTGAAAACAAACGCGGAGGCTGCTCTCGTTTCAGTCTCGGGAGGAACCTGACAGGTGCAGTTAGTGAGCTGGTCAGGATGATAAAAGCCATAGGTTCAATACACTATTATAAAAGGCATTACGCACAGCTCGGACGCCTAGCTCAGTTAAGGGCTGTCTGTAAAACTGCCATAAAAGGCGAGGTCCTGCACAGCTTGTGTGCGCAGCGCTTGCTTGGGCTGAACTCCCACGGGAACGTTGAGAACGGGAAGGGAAGGCAGGTTCTCCGTTACACGACACGAGGTGTGAGTCCCCGAGATCACAGCGACGCAGAACAGGGAGAAGTCAGATCAGAAGGTGAGGCAAACTGTTCACATAGGAAATTTGGACCTGGGGATTGGGTTTCCATGCATTTTCTTATTTGCAATGGTTTTACAGTTTGATAGGACTCTCAACATGAGTTCAGCCATGGGTCAGTCACAGCTCAAGGTTTCTGCTCTCTTAACACCATATTCCACAGTAATTTCTGCCCCACACAGACTCTTTGCTGTTTGAAGGACAGGATATTGGATAGAGTTTTATTGGTTCATTGAAAAATCTTACAGAACTAAACAGACCTGATCCAACAACGACAAAAATCAATGGATCTCCTGTTGGCTCGAGTAGAGTGACAGAGTTGTCCAGGAGTGTCCAGAGCAACCTCCCGTCTCTTCCTCTTCAACCATCCAGCCCAGAATACACCACAGAGGTCCTTCCTCAAAATTTGTCTATGCTGCCCCTAGAGACAGCAGCCTGCAGCTGTGCTTCACAGCCCTCACCCCTGGGAAGTCTTCTATTGTTGTGCCTAAAGCTCTCTAGCTGCAGTTTAAGCCCTTTGCTTTTCGTCCAGTCCGCTCAGGCGCAGAGGAAGGTTTTATACTAAAATACTTCATAAATCGATAGAAGGCAAGATGAAGCCATTTTGCTTCCATAGTTACTTATTTATTTTTAACCAGAAATTTGGAGGATTTATTAACTACCTGAGAGTGGTTCAAATACACTAAACAAAAGAGCAATAGCTTTCTACAGAGTGCTTTAGGGAAAAACAGTTTCATGCAATATAAACTGGTGACTTCAGTACACTCATTAAACCTGGTGTACTGAAGTCACAGGATGTTTTGCCATTGCGTACAGCAGAGCCTGGATTTCATTCAGTGACTGGCAGCTTTCATCTTCGTATCTTTGTTAGCATCCATCAGCTCATCCATCCTGAGAGCATCTCAGTGTCTTCTAGGTAGATACACGGAACAACTATGAAGCCTCTAATAGGTCTTGCTGAGCTCTGGCCCCTTCATCTCCCTCAGGAAAAGAGAAAAGATCTTAAAGCAGGGTTATGTCATGCTTGATTGATTTGCCTGATCTTGACTTTAAGTAGAGAAGAAAGAGCTGAGAGTGTAATTCTCTGACAATGCAAACACAGGTTTGAAGGAAGAAAGGAAGAAATACAGATGCTGGAAGAGATGGAGACTCATGGTAGAGAACTGACAGCCTCAGCCCCATCCATCCATCACCCCAGGCGCAGACCAAAAGTCTATTAGTCAAAAAAGTTTATTCATGTCAAACGATTTTGGCTCCCAGCAGGAATGATGGGACCAGCACCAAGCAGAGGAGGTTTGAATCATCTGAGCTTATCACACAGAGGTTTCAGAAAGTTCACATTACAGAGCCCCAACGCATTTTACAGCTTACTTGAAGGGAAAGGGCTGAAACATCCAATATATCTCCCATAGGCTGACAACCTAGTAAACACTCCTGCAGGATAACCATGATCCTTAGAACAATGGAAACATTTTAGTTAGAAACTGTAGAAGTTACAAGGCAAAGATTTATGTTCTGTGGGGTAAATAAATATTCAGTTCCCATTAATGTTAATGGGAGTTAAGTGGCTAATTCCCCACACATTATGCTGAAGATTTACTTCTCTGTGTTTTATAGAATAAATGAATTTATAGCCTTCCTGGAGGTTAGACCTGAGAAAAACAAAGAGCTCAGAGTTTACTCCATTTTTATGAGGTCATTTTTTTAAGGGAGGTTTATTCCCTGAACAGAAGGAAAGGTTAGGAGAGCACCAAGTTAGAGCAATCCCCTCCACGGGAAGCCAGGGAGATTTGTGGCAGGCATTTAATCCAAACTCACAGACGGGGAGACACAAAAAGATCCATATAAAATGTCTTAATAACAGAAGCCGGAAATTCGTAACAATAATAAAGGCTGACATTTACACAGAGCCTTTCATCCACACATCTACAAGCTGGATTTTGCTTTCAGAGGAACTCACAAAATTCTCTTGAAAACCACTTGTGATTTCACACTAAGAGGGCAAACTGCACCAAGTAGGCTAACTTCATTGTTACCAAAACTCAGCCAGCACTGGGGCAGCCATTTAATGCCTCTGGAAGGTAGTTAAGCATGCTTCTATTTAAAACTAGAGTACTCATTAACTTCAATAGATTTTTCGTGGGTTAGAGTCAGAAATGAGCCTATGTACTTTGGTGAAACTACTGCCTTCGCCAGTACTTAACAGTCATGCACTGCATCTCTGTGCAAAAATCCCACTGAATTTGCTTTTTTTTCTCATGCTCGTGTCTGTAGGATGATCCCATAAATTTTCATTGTTGGTTAAAAAACATTTAAAGTCAGTTTCATCAACAAGTTAGAAGTCATAAGCATCTTTTGCACAAGACATGAACAGTATGCCACAGTCCCTGTATTCAGAGAAGACCAAACATTCATTCCAAACAACTGCATTTTTCTCTTTCTCTGCTAAGGACTACCACTTATTTATGCTGAAATTGAGATTAGAGATTATGTATGAGACAATTACATGTTTGTTTCACTCTCACTTTATCTGAAAAAGAACAGCTTCAGAGAGGGGGAGAGAAAAATTCATAGCAGTGTTTTCAATAGGGCACGGTGATCTGCTACAGATAAGAAACAGTCTTTTTTCCTAATTCAAATGTTGAGCTTTCCCAGGCAAATAATATTTTCCCCTAGATGCTCTTTCATTCATCTATAGCTCCATACATGCAAGTCCTTTGAATGAGCAAGGTCACTCTCACAGTTTCATTTTGATCAGACATTGCTTTTTTGGTGTATATATTGGATTTTTTTTTTCCTTTTTGGCAACAAAACAGCCCTTAAGACCTTTGACAGTAACACTATGCACTCATCTTTCATTAGGACTAAGCTCTCTCAGATCGCTTCATGTTTATCAGAGCCAGCAGCTGAGGAGATATCACACGATCAAGCAGAGTGGGTGCCCACGCGCCAGCTCCACGCAGCACCACGGTGCCAGGCCAGGGCCACAGCACTTCTCTGCATCCCTTCCCTCCCCTGGCCTTGGTTCAATCCTCTCAGTGCAACTGGTTATCTCCAGGCTGGCCTGGAAATCGCAGAGTGAGGTAGCACACACAGTGAAGCTGTGCTCCAGGCGTATTTTGCTTGGCCTGGCACAAACACAGAGCGCACATCCAGCCCCCGGAGAGCTCGGGGCTGAGATGCTGGAGAAGAGACAGCACGTGGATGGAGACAGCTGGTGGCGAGGGGCACTGATGGGGAACCACAGCCCAGCTCACCAAATGGGGGCACAAGCTATGAATTCACTCCTTTCGCCCTCTTTCCTAGGCTGTAAGTGCACAGAAGAGGATAACAGCCAGCAGGGGACTGCAGCACAGCACAGAGGGTCTGCCCGTCCCCGCCAGCGTGAAAGCTGTGCAGGGAGACCGGCCAGGCAAGAGAGGGCTCCTAAGTTATGCCGTGTACGAAGTGGTGTGAATACACCCCACAGTCATAACTGCTCAAGTTTGCACTGGACTTCCCACAAGTAGAGCAGATCCTGGAGGGAAGGAAGGCAGCAGAGAGAAAGCAGGACTGGAATGTGATTCTCTTGCATATTTGAAATGTTATTTACTATCTAGTAAACCCATTTTATAGCAACCCTGCATTTTATTTTCAAACACTTCCATCGACACCCACTGTATATCAGTCATTATCTGATTATGGAAGCTTTCACAACAGTTTCCGGGCAGCTTTAAGAAGCTGCCAAAGAATTCAGTGTGGCAGAGGTTTGAGCTTTATTGCTGCTTTTCACAGAAAGGCTGAAGGACAAGTNCAGTAAGTCCAACACCATGAAAAAAATGACCTTTGGGGCATCACACAGTTCAAGTAACCTGCTCACAACCTTCTGCCGGTGGATCATGAGACTCCATCACCTCTCTGGCTTTTTTATTAGTTCATGAAGAAAAGCAATAAATAAAGGTCCTGTCATTGCTGGAAAAGCACCTACAGAATATAGAACAAATATTAATTGTGCTTAAAGTAGTCCAGTCAGGTGGTAGGTGAGCATCCTAGAGAGATGATGGATGGTTAGAGAAAGAAATCTCTCCGTTTAAAAGAGATAGCTCATTCAACCCATTTGCTTTTGCTGGCTACACATGAATAGGATTGTGCCTGCACAGATTACTTTTACATTCTCTGCTTCTCCTTGGGGACAATACCCTGTCTTTTTAGGCCATTTAGCTGTGTTGATAATTTTTATTCTTTACGCTAGGCTGTTAGCCAAGGCAAATGTTTGTGTTGTTTTAAAAACTTGAAGTGTATCACTGTGGGAAACTTAAAATATACAGATAACTTCAGAAAGTATTTTTGAAAAAAAAATTGTGATAATACCCCATGTTATTTCACTTTTCTTCTATTAGTTTTACATGTAGCAGTGTTCAGTTCCTTCACAGACTAATTTTCTGTCATCCCTTCCCATTCCAAATATATGAAAATAGTGATACGATGTTAATTGAACTGAACCATCAACAGTTCTGCAGCAACAAGAGTTACAGAAGAAAGCAAGAAGCTAAAAACAAGCAATATATTTATCTTTGAAGGAATGTTTAAAAAATGTAGCTGAAATAAGAAAACCACTTTGAAGTGGTGTATATTAAATATTAGCACTAAACAGGACTCAAAATTGTAATAGAAGGACAGGCAAAGTTTAATTGAAAATGACAAAATTAAATAAGACACAGCTTCTGAGTTCACATGGAGAACATTTGTCTCAGCCAAACGCTACCAGTGCTGCATACCAGCTCTGTGCTGTGTGCTGCGGAGCACAGAGGGACTCAAATCAAAGAGATTAGAAGTTTGGCTGGTGAAGCCTGCTTCAGACTCTAAGTAAAACAAAGTTAGAGGGCTGAAAATATTCAAGGACTGCTAGGCACCGACCAAGAGAGCCTGGGGGAAGGAGCAGGAGGGAGGAGGAAGGTGTCCGGGTGCTCTGCAGGGCCACCCGCCCTGCCAGCATCCCCCCCGACCCTAGGGGTGACAGCCGAGGAGGATGCGCATCACCACTCTGTGCTGGTAGCCGATCTCGCTGGCACCCACCACCACCAGCCAGCGGGACACCGCTCGTTGTTGAAGGAAAGACGAATTGAAGGTGAACCTGACCTGCAAAACCTGGGCTTGTGTATCTGAACCCAGGCTAACCTGGAGCTCAAGCACATAGGTTTTGTTACAGCGCTAGCAAGTAAATCAGGCAAGCACCCACTGTCAGCCCAGCATCCTATATTTCTGCCTCATTTTTCATGGTGAAATCATTGTCATGTGTTTAGGCAAGCCAGAGGCTGTCCTGCCTAGAGCCCACCGTGGATAAACTTCATATGTATCCATTAATCGGGTGGCCATCGAGTCCCCCGTGTCCTCAAGTGGTCTTGGCATTTTCTGCGTGGACCCAAATCTATCTACTAGCTTGTTCTCGTGAGTCATCACAACCTCAGACCCGCCTTCCTTTTCCAAGACACACACACAGGCACAAGTCCCCACAGGTTTGTTGTTTTAGGAGCAGATGACATTAAAGCAGTACTGAGTTGTGTAATGTAGCTTTAACAAGCATGTGCTTTCTATTTGTCACTGCTTAAACTGTACTTTTATACACACAGTCCAGGAGTCTTGCTGAAATCTGCAAAACATTAACTGCAGAAAAGATGAAGGGAGTTCAAACACTCCCCAGGCTGGGGAGAGCGTCTGGCTGGGGAGACTGGGCTAGGAAGAAGTCATTTTGATGGAATTAAAGGAAATAGTAATCAGGGTTGTAGTGAGAACTCTCTTCCTCCAGTTAATGTATTTTCTTTAACAAAGAACAGGAAGTTATAACAGAAAGCGCCTCTGTGCTCCTCCAGCACACCGCGACCAGGGTCCTCAGGCGATTGGCTTAGCACCGAGCTCCTTCAACTGGGGGCAAATCGGAGATACTCCCCCTTACAGCAGGCAGCCCCAGGCATGCTCCCTGCAGTCCCTCCTTTTCCCACTCCAGGGATTCTTTTCCTCTTCCGTATGCCTTCTTAAATAGATGACCTGTTGGCGGAATAAGAAGAGAAACATCAGTGTTTCCTCCTTCTCACCAAGCGCCTTCCCTCCAGCTCTCTAGCTGGCCGCAGAGGTTCTCAGGGTGCCTGTTTTGCAGCAGTAACCAGCCACTAACCAAGGTCACACACACTAAGTGCCAGAAACCAGAAACTTTAAATAAAGTGCTGCTGAAGTAACTGTACAAATATCTTTCTCACAATAATCTGCTTGCTGTCTTTCACGTGGTTGCTAATGAGCTTTACCTCCTGTGGAAATTCAACGGGCTCTAGCTGTACAATTTTCCAGCATTTGAAAAATATATCAGTTTTGCTGGAAGGGGAGTTGGTGTTTGTTTTTCTGTGGTGAATTTTGTTTTTATTGCTCTAACTGCAGCTTCAGAAAATGAAATATCTGTCAAAACAAATCAGGAGGAGGAATGCTCAAAACTTACATTTTTGGCACCATTCCACAACATCAAGCATTCATCGTCTCAATTTTTTTAAATGCTGAACATGGCTAAAGTGAACCTCAAGATCAAAAATTAGTAGATCTCCCATTAGCTATATTTCAGTGTGTAGTAAGCCTTCAAAGTGGAACTGAGACCATACAGATTTTTCTAATGCCAAAGCCTGAGGGCTTCACCACTTTGGTATTGCTGCTCAAGCACCTCTGAACACATTCCATCCCCACAACTCAACAGCAGCAGAGGAAACTGGAGGAATTTTTTTTGCAGACAAGTGCCACTGATCATATTGATCATATCAGTAGTGACAATACTGGTTGTATTTACCACTGGGAAGGATAACACTAGTTCCCATAGGGGTACATAGGCAAAAAATTTAAGCATGAGAAATATTTGCAGGTCCCAACAAAGGTGATTGAAGCAATTCAGTGCAGTGTACTGAAGGACTGTGGGTTACGAGCTGATAATAAAAGCAGAGGTGCTAATAAGCAGTGCAGTTTGTCTTTACTAAGGAACCTCTGTCAGCTTCTAACTAAGCACAAGCAAGTGTATGCATGTAATTAGTTGCCCTGGTACATGTGTCCTTGGATAAAGCTTCCTCAGCACAGCCCCATGATTTGGGTGGAGGATTGCACATACGAAGGCTAGAGCCTGCATTGGACATGCTGCCTGTGGTAACGCCGAATATTTTTAGCAAAGCCCATTTTGATCTAGTTAGTAGAGAAATGTTCAAGATGGAAAGTTATAAATTGAGCAGCATTATAGTGATCTTTGGGTTCAGATGATGATAATGCTGAAAATTGTTCATATTTATGAAAATGCTTATGATGAAAGTAGTTTCCCAGCAGGGCCTGCTAATAAGAGTAACAGCAATCAGCAATGAACTAATAGTTGTGCAAAGCGATGTGTGCTCAGGTTTGTGTGCCACCAGGCAGCACATGCAAATGTTAATGTGCAAATTCAGAGTCCAGAGCTGAACAGGTGGCTTCAGAGAAATGTGGATAAAAACTGTTCTAAACAAAAAATAAATAACAGAAATCACAGACAGGTTACCACATTTAATATTTTCCATATGCAACTGCAGAATCACAAAATCCAGAGATTAATAAGGGGGAAATTATTCCATGTCAACACTAGTGAAAGTTTTAGAGGCCAAAATACTCTTGAGTCTGAGTTCAACCGTGAGAATACTCCCCCATGATTCTCTGGTAATAAAATAATGGGAAGAATAATGCATTGCGCTTACACAGTACTGCATGGGAAGTGGCAAATAAGGACAGTGGTTGCATCTGTGTAGAAATAAACCCCAGGCTAGGCTCAAAGCCAGCTCTGCTGTTCACCTACACTGCTTTGCTGCTGCAGCAACCTGAGTCAGCTCCGTGTGGGCCATCTGGCACTTCGCGAAGGGGAGAACTTCACGTGCTCTCTGCACTTTTCAGCACTCCCACAGCGTACGTGGGCCCAGAGCTCCACATCTCTCCATGCCTAGCTCTGCGCTTCCCTCTGCCCTACCTGCCTGTGGGATGATGCCATGCAGCCAGCATTGGCCAGACAAGACTGAAAGCTCTAGAGAGCTGCAGCATCAACTGCGTACCAGGACAGATGGGATTCCTGTGCGTTTCAGGCTGAACCCAACCCGTATGCAAGAACAATAATGAATGCAAGGTTCTGGGATTTAGGAGACGTCTCAGACTTCAGGACTAGCCCAGCATGACCAGCTAAATACTGTGGAAGCCACAGAGACCACCCCTATCTAGATCTACAGGGCAGGTCCTGGACCCCACTCTGGCCAGGTTCTGCCATTCAGGTGCAGAAGGGAAGGGAGCGTTTGGCGTAAGGGGTTGCACATCACCATTCTCAAACACCATGCAGGCACAAGGCTCAGCTGGGACGCACTGAAGGAGAAGGGGTGGCCAAAGAGAGGCTCTGCTGGCCGTGCCCCTCTTCTGGCTGAGTGGCCACCGCCCCTGAGGTTGCTCGGTCACCGTGCAGGTCAAATAGCCATAATGAAAAAGCAAGGGTAGCTATTTACTGCTTCCCCTGCTGTCCGTGCTGAGCTGAGCAAACATTCGGACTATCAGAATGTATTTAATCTAAGGAGGAGAAGTATCTTTATTTAGTTTGTGGCGTCATTTTTATTTCAGGTTCCATTAACGAGGTTTTATGTGCCTTTAGATGGTGTTTCATTATAATTTTAAAATCTTAACATACATACTGTTGTTCATCAGTATATATGCATGGATCTGGTATGATTAATTCCTGCCTTTGCTCCTGTGGATTCTATTAATTGTAGTCAGCATAAAATTAGATTTTAAAAAGCCATCATTAAATTTCTAGCATTTGAAATAGTCCTCAGAGAGTCACCCTGTGAATGTGACCAGCTTCAAGCCCTTTTTTTCCCTTTATAAGGAGCACTGTAAGATCTTTTGTTTTATTCATGAAATGTCATATTATCTAATATCACAGCACTACATCACATAACACATCCAGTTCTGTAGTAGTAAATCCTTTTATGTTTCTACATTGTATTCCAATTTGCGATATTAATGCTGTAAGTAACATATAGTGACAACTGAAACTTTCAAAAGAACATACGATTTCCGTTCCAGACACCCGCTATCATTTCCAGTAATGGGTATCCAGTTTGAATGTATGTTTCTAGCAGACTATAACAGTATGACTGTTAAAGTACCAGTGGTACTTGTGAAACCACAAATACGCAGGTAATCCTCTGTGAATAGTATAACATTCCCAAGAACTTTGACTTTTCCACTTCAGATCTCAATTTCTTGCTACTCCCCAAAAAGGCATAACAATAACAACAATAATCATAATGATGCAATAATAAGTCAATGGCAGAGTAACTGTGAAGTGTTTTCCAGTAATACATCACTGCACAACTAAATTTCTGTATGTGGCAGACCAATTCATCCTGCCAATACTGTCTAGAAAGACCCAAGAATCTGATGACTAAACCATGGATATCATCAACAGGCAACTTTGGTTTTAGCTCTCGAAGATCTCAGAGGTTCTCACTTCTCTCTATGCCACCAGGTCTACAGAAGCTTTGCCATACTCCTGCCCAGGGATGCTTCCACCACATGCTCGGAGGAAATCAAGCCCACACCTTCAGGGTTTCGAATCAACCTTGTCAGAGCCTCCTGTTCACCTCACCAGAAATAGCCCAGACAGCTGCATACATGATGTTCCTGCTCTGCCTGCAGCTGTGTTAATGCCTGAAAATGTAAGAAAAGAAAAATGAGGGGTAGCTTTTGAAAACTTGATCACTGAAACTTAGAAAAACATTTAGATGAGAACAGCCCCATTCCCTCCTCTTCACACACCTCAACCGCAAGTTTAGATTTGTTCAAATTGTGGCTTTTCCTGAAGCCTCACTCTCCATTGGGAAGTTTTATCCTTTCTTTACTAATTGTTTATACCAAAGGCACATCCTCCCAGCTGCCCATGAGCAGTGGAGAGGTTCCCAGAGCACTGCTCTCTCAGGGAGCACTGCAAGCCTCAGGGCAAGGCTGAAGAGGAACATACCCACTGCGTGTCAGGACCACATTTCTTCCAGGCACCAATGATTCAAGCATTTAATTACCTGTTTGGATGTGTCAAGGCAGGTGGCAACATGGCAGGCAAGGCTCACAGCTCTCTGCTGGCACTGCAGCAGTGGTACAGCCTGGCTGCAAGTCTGCAAGTGTGCCCGAAGGTAAATCGGCCCCAGCCTCCCCAGGCAGGGCTGCTTTCACCTCTGGGATGTCACAGGTCAAGTTGGCCTCGGTAGCTCAACGATTATGTCCTGGGGATCTGTGTTTACCCATTTCTTTTGCACCAAAAGGGTGTTCCTAGCAAGCCAAACACCCCTGCCAAGCTGAGGGGTGGCAGATTGACTTTGTCCAAACTCACAGGTAAAGAACAACCATCACCACAAAACCTGGCTCAGCCCTCAGCTGCACCGTGCTGCGTGCTCGGCTTCTGTTTCCTTGAAGCTGAACAAAAATCGGGCTGAAAGAGTTTCCAGAAATATTTAGGATGGCCTTGGGGCTGCTGCAGCATAGCCCAGCTGCAGCCAGCTGCTGGCCCAGCAGAGGCGCTGGCTAAATAGGACGTGCTGGTGCCCATGCAAGAAGGCAGGGACGGGGGACGGGCAGAGGAGAGCCAGCCAGGGCAGCACTGCTCTGCCCCGTGGCTCCTGTGTGGGACAATCCTCAATTACTCTGCCTTGGTTGCTTTCTGCTGCCTCAGCAGAGAAAGAAAACTACTACCTGGACCAAAGTCCAAGGATTTATCCCATAAATCTCAGGGCTTTGATTAATTCCTTTGCCTCTTTTTTTTTTTCCCCTCCTTCGCAGATGTTAACATTTTCCAAGCAGTTATATGCTGCCTTGGTGAAGTGCAAAGAAAATAGAAACCATGTCTGAAATTATACAAAGGATAAAGCAGAATAGCATGCATTATTTTAACACAGCAATCAAGATTAGATAAGAGGCATATGCCTAGTGCTGGATCTGAGAAATCAGCAGGAATGCAAATGACATTTTTTGCATGTGTTTCTGATATAAAGTCTCTCACTCAGAGGAGAAATATGTTGTGTGCTAATACTGATATTTTCTTCCCTGATCCATCAGGTGAAAACATATTGGAAGAGGCAGGATAATACCATTTCTCTGACAGTACAATTTTCTTCTTGCTAGAAATAGATTTGTTGTGTCTTCTCAGTCAAAACTGATAGCATCCAGCATACTCCCATTTACCTCTCGCTGCTTCTGTCATCTGACATCTTTGTATAAACAGACAATGATTTAAGATAAGTATGCAGCAGAAATGGAACCATTTTGCCTGATAGAGGATGGTAAGCTTTGAGGTCATTCCTTGTGTATACAGATATAATATGAAAATACACCAAATATCTGAAACTTGCTTTGTTTCTTTTTAAAACTTAACAATTCAGCAACACAATTGCTTTCATCTTCCATCATCATGACAATGGTGATGATGGAATGATACATTAGCCATGCTTAAGTTATTTACTCAGAACAGTAAGTTTTAATATGGAGGTACTAAACACAGTGTGGGAACTCAATAAATAAAGGTTTTTCTTGTGACAGTTTGTTCGCTGGAGTTGTAATATGGCAGTACATATATACCTCACAGTTCAGAGAAATCTGGAGTCCTTATTGAGACCTGGGAATCCCAGCCTCAATTGCATTTGAATAAGCAGTTTTCACTGGACATGTTATGGGTTTGCTGGTCAAACTAAGCACATCAGTAATGTCCTGAGAAGATGGTAGATGTGTGAAAAGGTTCATTTCCACTCTTGAAGGGCTATCCAGAATTGGTGGAGGTTTTTCGTAGCACACTATAGGAGCCTCACGCTGATACTGTGGATCCAGCAGTCAGGGATGGCTTTGTCCCTCTGACTCACCGTCCAGACGAGCCTGTCCCTCTGTGGGAGTCTGGCAAGATGAGCTGTCTATTTTAGGGACTGAAGTTAAAGCTAAACAGGAGAGAATACTCCTACACATACAGCAATTTCTTGTGCAAACAGTGGCTGAACAACTGGACAATTTCTGCAATTATTTCTGCATAGTTTCCCTTTATATACAGCCTCAGTTGTTTTGCAAATTCAAATGAGATGTGCAGATAAACACATACACGTAGACATCTATCCCAACTGTGTGGTAATGAACCCTGTCAACCCTGTGGCACTGCTCCTAGCCCACTTCTCTCTTTATATTCTTGGTTTCATATTTGTATTATTCTTTCTGGAAAAAAAAAAAAAAATTACTGCCCAGGCACAGCGGTTCCTTAACCTCATCTGTGTGATGCTCACCTCATGCTGTTTCCAACATATCAAAATTCCAGGACTGGAACACATAGTCTCTTCTCCCTTCTCACCAAAGGGAATCACAACACATTTTTTTATAAAGCTGTATACTCCCACATAGTGAGGGAAAGCATGGTGCTGCTCTTGTGTGTATATGTCTTACAAAAGAAATTCTTTTGTCAAAGAAACACCACAAATTATAGCCTAAGGCATAAAAAAGATCTAGATCCCAATTCAGATTTAGATGCGAACACACTGTGATCAAAGATCTTGGACCTACAGATGATTATACCCTGCTGCAACAATCATCGCCTCTTTAAAAACAAATCAAGCTGGTTAGAATCTTCTCACTGAAAAATTTTCCGAAGCAAAAATGGAAGTTGGATCAAATACAACTTTAGGAAAATGTTATTCTTTTAGTTATTAAAAAATATATTAGAAATTTCCAGACACAGTTTGGATTTTTGTATTAATTATATTTTCAATTGAAACAGAAGTAATGTTGACATTTTGCTACCTTTAGAAATCTCCCACCAAAAATTTCAAGTGAAAAAAAGTAAGCAAAAAATTTAAGCAGTTGAAAAATTTTACAAGAAAAAAGAAACATAGCCTCAAAAAACAACAACAACAACAACAACAACAACAAAAAGTGCATTTGGAGAAATCTAAGCTCCTAAATTCATGAAAATAAGATTGGCTCTTACTTGTAAAAGCACAAGTTTTAGGTAAACACCAGTCTAGCCTTTAGAAGCGTAGGCCCAAAATATTGTCTCCAGTATGACTGTAACTACAGTCATTGCTAACACTGACTGGTAACACACTGGCGTATTGAGGTGTTAAGGTCTCAACACATGAGTTAAGTAAATGGTTGCTACCACAGACAGTACACGTCTTATAAATGACGTAGATGAACATCAAAACCACTTATTTTTGTAAGCACAAAATTACTGGGAAACTATTTTTTAATTTTCAATATTCCTATAGTATTAATCTCTCTGCTCCTTCCATTATTACCAAATTATACTAATAAGCCTATAGATAGAAAAAAAATCTCACAGAGTCAGCTGGTAACTAATATAAATAATTTATTTCAATTCAGAGATTAATCAATATATGACCTAATTTTTCTAGCTATGTTTTCTTCCATGTTTAGAAAATGCACAGAATTGCAATGTCCATTTCAGAATCCCTTTAAAAATTGAACAGTAGAGATCACATTTTCCAAAAGTGCCTAGTCTGTCTCTTCTAATTAATGATGAGGTGCACTAAAATAGATTGCTGTGTATTTTGCAAAGTGTTGCTTGAAGTTTGGCTTGTATGACTGCCATTGGCTTCCACAGCTGTTGCCATGAAAACTCCAAATCATTATAAAAAAACTAGATGTCTGTACAATAGAATAAAAGCAGAAGTTGCAAATAACATGCTGAGAAATGAATACGCCTGAGTATGTGTGCCATCACTGCTATGTACCAAAGATCACCCCTCCAGCCTGAGCTCCATCCAAGAGAAAAGGCAGTTACGTGTTCTTGTGCCATTTAATCCTCAGCCTGGCGCTCAGCAGCAGAATTAGCGACAGCACCTTTTGAATCTGTTTAGCAGAACTGAGGCCAATGAGTCATTTTGCAGAAGTCAAAAAACGATCAGCTGAGAATAGCTGTTGAGCACAATCCCTTCTGTGGACTTCCTCTGGCCAAGATCCACCGGCTCATCTCAGAGTCACCTGTGGGGCGGCTGGTGGCCCACAGAAGCTGGCAGCATCTGCAAGAGCAAGGTGTGATTGCAGATTCTTTTGCTTGTGGATCTATTTGTAAATAAGTTTTGCTTAAAAATGTCCAGCTGCAGAAACTTGGCAAGAGGGCTGCTCCACAACACAAGCACTACCTCAGTTGTCACTCTGGATACAGAGCTTTTACACAATGTGACATTTCCACTGATGGATGATGTACCCAAACATGATGTCTATGTAACAAATGCATATGAGTGAGTAAGCACATTTCGTTCCCAAACAAAAATCATGCCTAGGAGGAGAAGAAATCAACAAACACATTAGGGAAGTGAAAGGTCCCAGAGGGACCTTTTTTCCATTAACCCCTTAAGTACTGATAAGCTGAAAAGAGTAGTCATTTAGTCAGTGTACGGACAGCTAAAGGTCTCCATTATCTTCTTTCTTCCCATCCATACCAGCATCTGACACCAGTGTTAGCAGGGATTTCTGATATTGCAAAATGTCATATGTCTTCTTCCAAGAATCTCTGAGATCACTACCCGCAGTGGTAAAGATCTGAAAGATTCTGGCCTGCTGGTTACATCTTCAGTTTCTGCCACTGAACCGTGGTACACAACAGGGGTGCAGCAGTATTACACCTCTATTAGTATATGCACGACTTATTCAGCTGGTGTCTACTAGTCTTACGGAAATGACCCACAAAAGGCAAGTATGTGCTCTGCTGGGTGAAACCTTGCTCATCCATGCACTACATGATCTACATGATTGCCCGTGTCTTCAGATCCAAACACACTCAGGGTCTTGGTATGGTGAATTATCTCTGTTTCTGCCATATTTACTTCACAACTATCTACCCTTCTCATAATGTTTCTTCCTGCAGATCACGAAAAGAAGCCTGCCTTTCCTAAATTCCCAGTAACTGCAGGTGTCCTATCCTTTTCTTTCCCTATTTTCTGCATGTCATTTCAATGGCTTCTTAGGGAGGGGCAAGTTCTGTCGCTTCTCTCCACCCTCCTTTTCCTCATCCTGCTGGGAGAGGCAGGAAGGGAGCAGCGAACCAACAGCAAGGTGAGCGCAGATCTACTTGTGGCACAGGAGCAGCACTTTCTGTGGTGTGCAAAGCCCCAGAAAGCTCTCTCCAGCCATCGGGTGGTCCAGGACCCAAAATCTGAGACACACTGAAAGAGAGAAAAAGGCTTTCTCTGTTCTAATCCAACACCATTTGGTGTTTTCTCTTACAGACTGTTCTCTCCACCTCACTGCACAGAGAAAACACCCCAGAGTATCCTGTTCAGAGCCACTTCCTTACCCTACATCCCACTGGATGCAGCTTCTGAAAGCAAGCAGAGTCGGTAAGGATGGAGTGCTTTTGGGAATCATTCCCAGCATATGGAGACTGCATTCTGCAGCAAGCGAGGGCAGTTCCCTCAGCAAGTGGAAAATGGGCTTCACCTCCCTGTGGTCTCACTGTGGTTTGCTTCCCTTGCGATATTATTTTTGAATAGCAGGCAGGAGCTCTGTGTTTCTTGTTCTGTTTAGTAAATCCAGTAACCAAACCTGGCCCAATTCTGGGTGGTCCTCATGAAATACCAGAAAACCACGCCAAGGCCATATGATATAATAATCATCAGAAATGCAGGGATTGCTTTGACAGATACCTCAAAATCAGTTTTTCAAGAAAAGGGATGTTTCAACCAATGTGTCCATTTCATTTGTTGTTGTTGGTTTTTTTTCCCCCTATTTCTTTTCTCATTCAGTGCCTTTGTTCTTCATTCTGGTAAACCAGAATTACCAGTCTGGAAAATGAAGATCACTGATGCATCGACGCTTGACCTGGTCTTAGGCTGGGAGACGTTACACTACACAAAACGCCTTCCAGGTTAAAGAACTCAGATCCGAATCGCTAGGCAGACTGGCTCATTTCACCACCAAGAATAAGAAAGAGAGATGCAAAAAGCCAACCGTTAAAGCCCAAACGTAAGCATGGTTTCCTTTTATTTTCCTGAATACTTTGCGGGTAAAGTTAGTGCTCAAGAACTAATCTCAGAGCCTGCGCGTTGCCAGGCGGTACGCCTGCCCACACAGCTGCTGCTCTGCCAGCAGACTTCCCTTGCACCAGCAGCCGCTGCCTTCCCACCGCGGGGCCCCGCGCTCGCCGCTTGCCAGAGCGCTCCAGCCGTGACTTCCAGTAGCTGCGCTCCAGCCCGGGCCCTCCTCACTGCAGTCAGCCAGCGCTTTTGTCCCCGCTCCAGCAGCACCCCTGCCCTCCTGCTTCCAGAACTGCTTTCTAAATGTGTCAGCCTTTGGGTCTGAGCTGGTGGGGTGAGGTGGACTAAGGGGAGGGAAATAAGTAGTCCAAGTCCCTTCTGAACCAAGCAGGATGTGGAACCAGGAACAGAGGCTGCTCACAAATTAACTCACCCTGATGTTAGGTCCCTTGCAGAAGCAGGGGCATCAGCCGTTCATCCATGCACACTGGAGTTATCCCTAAGCACAATGAAGTCAGAAGAAAAATAAACATTATAGCTCATCACCAGCACAGTCCTTCCCAGCCATTAATGATGTAATACTTAACTAACATTTTTCCATTCACAACTTTTTACAAGTGTATTGTATATACACACGGTCATTTCTGGAGAGGATGAGAGCGCAAGTCTCTTCAGAAGGAGAAGACAGGCTGGCCAGAGACACTGCAGTAAATTCCTGTTCTGATAGCAATCAAATTAATAAACATTTGGAGCAGAAAAGCTCTTCTTTCTTAAGGGTCTGATCCAAGTCACATTACATCAGACAAACTCTTTTATTTCCTCCAGTTGCCTCTGCCTAATTGGGCATTTCTGGTCTTGTTTGCCGCTACCCTGTTTTAATTAATTGACATAGGATTAAAAATACTGGTTTAATTCATGCTGACATTAATATTAATCGTTCTTGTCTCTTTTCGTACACACAGGCCCTAATTCAAGTATCATAATTTTGCACAGCAAACACAGCCAAAAATGTGATAAAGGAGAATTTCATGATTAGATGTTGGCTGATAGAGAAACATAGTATGGCAACACAACCAAAGCAGAACAGTGTGATTGATTTTTCCCTTCCTTTACTCCCAGCTGCTGCAGTTTGTGTGAAATCTGTCTTGAGGCAATTGGATCCCATGACGGGACCCTCCAGTGCCATGAAAAAGGAGTCAGCATTAAAGGATATACACATCCTCCCTTTCCTCCTGGCACGGATATACATCAGGTTATTGCACTCCCTGGATGTCATGTCATTTCCTTGTGATATGGTAACTCACTGGCTAAGCTGCATTTGCAGACATGCCCAGGGTTAAACAAGCACACCCTGACCCTCCTGAAACTTCCACCCTGGTGTAACCTGGCACTTTGCAATCCTGTTAGCTTCCCTTTGCCATGTTACGTTCTCACAGAGCTGCCTCTGCTCTCCCAGCATGTAAATAACATGAAAAAGACTGTTCTCTTTGTATTCAATTAGTAAGGGAAAATGGCTTTGTGGTTAACGGACCAGGTGGGGACTCGAGATCTGAATTCAGTTCCCTGCACTGCCACAGGCTTCCTGTGTGACCTTAGCTTCCCACACAGCCTTTCAACATTCATCCAAACAGAAACGAGAACAACAGAGCAAGCGTGCAAGCCCGTGGCACCAGAAACACCAGTCATCAAAGGCAGCTCCCGAGCCGCCAGCTGAGAACACCAGTGACACCGACACGCTGCTGCCTGCACGTGGCTTTGTGCCACTGCGGTCACAACCTCACAGAGCATGGTGTCGTGTCATCCCTCCTTCGCTCCAACAGGAAAACTCCACCACATAATTCCTGACTGCAATGATTTAGTGTCTGTTCCCTTGCACTGCATGGGACTGAGCCAGCTGGGTGCAGAGAAGCCAAGGACAAGCTGCGAGGGAGGGGGCATCACCACAAAGACAGTGAGAGGTTTGTGTAACTGCAAAGGCAAAAGGTCAAATCCTTTATTAAAAAAAGTCTGTAAACAATTAAAGTAGGCCACGAACACAGAAGGTATGAGTGCAGCCATTAATATTTAGGGGAGTGGAGGAAGGAAGACAGAGAGATGAAAGCTGAACACCTTTTTGAACCTCAGCCAAAGCTTTATCAACGATATAACTAGGAGAACACATCCTGCTCAGTGAGACATGTATTCACCCTGTTTCATTACATTCTGTTCTGTCCTCAGTCATGATGGATCCTGCTGAGACTCGTGTTTAACAGCTCCTTCCTGGAGTGGCTCGAGCAACAACAAGAAAAAAAATATTGTGAAAGTCACACTCCATTGAAATTGCATCCTAAAGGGACCTGGTGAGTGCAGTAATTACCAGAATGACTCTGAACACCAGGGCCACACTTAGCTCAGAGATGGCTGTACATGTTAAAATTAAAAAGGACTCTAAGCAGACACAAGAAAAGTGGAAATTAGGGACCAAAGTGTAGGCGCAAGAGCGATTCATCATTCCTGATAAGGAGCCATTAGGCTGGATTTTGATGGGACCAGAATCCAGGGAACCTGCCCTTCTAAGCTTACAAATGCAGTATAATCTCCAGCTGTTACAGATAGTGGAAAGCTGCATTAACCTTGTAATGTTTCCGTGGTGTCTCTATCAGGTTGACCCTCTTACAAGCCTCTCTGCTACTTTGCTTGCACCCTCTAGGTCTCCAGATCCCAATTTCCACTCTCTGGGACCAATGCAGAATGCCTTGGTACACAAGATCAGAATCCAGCCCCTTGTTATTTCAGCCGGAAGAAGATTTCTGGCTTGTTTTAGCCATTCGGATAGCCTTGACATGCTTTGACTTGCCTGCACTGAAAATGTAAACAGCAGCACTAAGTACAACAATTAACATTGTGTCTCTGCAGATGTTTGTTTCCCTTCAAGGAGCTTGGAATTTGAGTGGGGAAAAGCAGGGTAGGCAGAGAAGAGAGGCTAATGCAGTCTGGGGCAAACTTCCCAACTGCGGTTTTATAAACAGCTCAAGCTGCTCCCCTTTCTATCAGTGATGTCACTCCTAACCCTACAGTGGACTGCGGCATTGCTATCCATCATCTGCCAGCTGCTATTCTTTCTCCACTGTATAGCAGGAGGCACATGATGTGTGAAGGCGGCTGGAGTCTTGAAGCACTTCAGCTTCATGTGAATGGAAGCCAATAAGCTTCAGATTCCCTGGATTTTTCATACAAATTATCTCACCCAAGTCTCCAGATAATGCCGTCCAACAGTTGTAGGTTATAATTTCCAAACAGCAAGATAACCTTCATCATCAAGTAAAGGCAAAAATGCCATTAGCAGATAGAGAGGTGATTTAACTCAATCTAGCCATTTGCTCACAAGTCTGAATTTATGTCATCAGCTGTGATGAAATGAGTGTTTTCTTAGATAGATACGGACAACTAACACAGCACAGAACTCGGCAATCTTCAAAGGACTCTGGGTTTTAAATTCTCTGGCTAAAGTCAAACATTTGTCTTTCTTATCACTTTCACTCAAAGGATGTGTTTTTGCAATATTACATCAGGTTCATTTGCCAACAGAAGAGGCCAAAAGGTGAGGTCCAAGAGATGAACACTGCTTCACTTACACGGCAGTAACCCATCAGCTGCACTGGAATTACTCTGGGTTTCCAGTGAAGGACTTGACAGCAGGACCATAGCACCCTGCTAGCACATTTCTTGTATCACCATTGCAAGCACTCTGCAAATCCGGCACTTTCCAGCTGAGACATTTCAGAGGAGAGCTCAAGGTTGAGGTAATCAAACAGCTAGCAAAGAGGTTACTAAACAGTGAATAACAGTAGGACTCTTACTTTGCTTCCCCTGTCCAAAAACTTGTTAAGTTAGAGTAATACTAAATACAGAGTTATTCTGTATCTATTTATTCTGCAAATTATACACCTTTGGAGCAAGACAGCTGTAGGCTTTGAGAATAGGACATACTCTTTAACAGGTCACCTGCCTTATCTCATTCTCTTCTGAAATGGCAGCTCCTTGGGTGCTCTTGTATCCTCCTTTAAACTGCTTTTGAGCCAACCCTGTACAATTCCTTATAGTGCTGCTCTAACCACTCAACAGGCCATGAAAATCAAAGAAAACTTCATTTGCTTTGGAAGCAGATGCCTTTTGAAAAATCCTCTGTCTGTTTAGCAGCATGGCAGATTCACTTCTCTTGAAGTCAAAAGGTTTTAAGCTTAGTGAGGTCACACAGTCAGAAACTGGCCAATTGAATACTCACCGAAGAACCTCTGCATAAGTCTGATGTGATTCCACAGGACAGAGAAGTACCTTCAGAACAAGGTAGAATATTAGGGCATCTCTCATTATTCAAATATAGTGGTTTCACTGCAGTGTGTTCTTAGGATTATATACAGTAAATATTGCTACATCACTTTTGCTTTTCTGCAGCCTCCCCTGGGGCTCACAGCAAAACCAAATGAAGTGAGCAAAGAATGATTGTGCACACCAGGCCGCTTCAGGTATAGAAAAGGCTGAAGGTGACCGACTGTTTTATGCAATACATGACTACAAATCTTGAACTGGTCATTTGCCACTTTTCTACCAAGATAAACAAAACATGCTCCTACTCTGTGTATGTAATTTTCCACAATGCCATGAACTCCGCAGGTGACAGCCTAGGCAAGGGAACAGAGCCAGCTCTGTGCACACACACTGATGGGATTTTAATACACAATCGTGACAGATGAGGATATTTTTCAAAGCTATCTGTGTACTGGAGCATTTGAAGTTTCTTACCTGAGGCTATCTGCCGATAACCACTCCTATTCTTTGCAGCTGCAAAAACCTTCAAAATGAAGGCACAGTTCCAGCTGAATCTGATGCTCAAACTCCAGCTCCACCTCTAAGGCATGAAAAAAATCCAATCAACCTAGTCATGCATCTTGTTGAACAAAGATGAGTTGTTTTTCATGTGCACAGTTTCTGGACAGTTGTGTCAAGCTTTTTGCTATACCTAGCCAAAGACTCGCCTAAGCCCAGAGGCTTTTCTAGGTTACCACGATTAGGTCATGCCAGTGTCCCAACAGCCTGGACATTAAAGAGAGTGACACACTTTGCATCACCAAGAGCCAGCTTTGCCTCAGCGGCTCAGGTGACTTGAGACCTGACTTAAGATGCATGGGTCTGCTGAGGATACCCAAGAAAGGGTGACCAGAAGGTTTCAGCCCAGAAGAAGCTGCAGAAAAGCACTTCTAGCACAGTGCATTTAGCCATCACTAACACTTATCTAGTGCATCATTTGAAACAAAAATAAAAGTAGCTGTAATTTCAGTCTCTGCACTCTCTGTCTTCAAAGAGCTTCCAAAGGCAGCTTGAATCCTTCATCCTTTTGTTAGCATGCTCTGAGTGACATCAGACGCCATTTTTGGCACTGGCTGTTATCATCACATCCCAGTAACTGCAGCCCACAGCTAGCCACATGTTGGAAGCAGCAGTGGAAGGCAGCTGTAACACGATCTGACGCACACCAGGGGAGTTTGCACAGCCCTAGCTGCAACTCCACTACGCAGTGGATATCAGCCCTACATACTAACTATAGACTTGCTGAAACATTATCATACATGAAGGACTAATTAGGTGTGCTGGGCCATTAGCCATCTCTGAACATTGACTGATGAAAAATGTAATTAATGGCAGCTTTTATAAACAGAATCCAGAACGTAGAATTAAATCAAAAGGAAAGCAGCTGTTGCTAATGGAAATACAGACCATTTCTTGATTAAAATATCTGCCTGTCTTTCTGCGGGAGTTTTTCCAGAATGGTGGGATGGAAGAGTGTAAGGAGATCTGGGAGCAGAGAATCTGCAAAGCTTCCTGCTGAAGAAAACACAACTTCTCTAGCTAATGAGTTACAATGTTTTCTTTTTGGAGATTCGAGTATGGAAAGGAGCTATGCAACTCACTTGTTCATCTCACCGTCATTTTGAATGGCATTATAAACCTTGGAGATTGACCCTGACATAAAAGAATCCAGTTCAGCTTTAACACAGGGTAATATTTCATATTATGTGAATCCATAGATCTAGGAGGGTCTTGATTTCAAAAGGCATTTGCTAGGGCCCTAAGTACTAGTACAGAGCTCTGAATCCAGAACACAATACCTGCACAAATCTCACTTAAGCACATATATTGATTCTGACACCAAACTCCAGTAATGGATGTACAGCTGAGAACATCTATCAGATGTAGACTTCCACCCAGAAAAAGCCACTACAGACTCAGTAGAAGTTTTCTGGCATAAATGAGAGGGGCTGAAGGATGTAAACTGTAAGAATTAAGATTTTTCAAGTTATGAGGCCTGTCCTTCATTCTGTGATGACTCTGATCCTCCCTGACAAGTAGTACTGTGGGAGGAACCTGCAGCACAGAAGAATTAACATCCAGATTTTCATAGGCACTGAGCAACATCTACCTCCTACACTCTTTTGGTTGATGAAAACCATACACCTGTGGGGAGAAAGTTTCCTTTCAGAGTCTTTGAAGTCACTTACTTTTACATTTACGTCATTTGGCATGAAAAGTTTCAGTGTGCTTCCAACTGCCATTGGGCCTGATGTGTCAATAGATGTGGCCTCCCCCCAGTTCTACCCTGTATGTTTCAGCGTGTCCTCTCCAAGCCTCATGCAAGCTTTAGACCGCCTTTGTATAAAGTCTTGAATCATGGGTTTGATTCCCTGGAGGGCCCTGAGCGCTACCTGTTACTGATTAATACTGGTACTTAGCCGTTGAGCTGCTCTCTGTAGATTTTCATCACTGTTCTGTACCCGGGACAGGAGATCCCCTGCTCTGACACATCAGCTCCATCAGTGTTGCATCTGCCTTGTTCAGACTGAAAGATCTTTTCCATCACTCTGATGTCTGAGAGCTAAGCCCTGGAAATCCTATGCCCCATGTAGCCTGCTGACAAGGAAATACATGCTCCATACCACCTGTGCCTTGAGGAATGAAGGCATATGAAAGGCTGTGTTCAGGCTGCCTTATCAGATTCAAAGTGGAAACTAAAGAGAGAGGAAGGTCTGAAAGACGACCCAGCCGGGAATGCCTGTTGCTTTCACCTTTGATCCACGTGGTGCTTTGATGTGGTATTTCAATCCTTCAGACAAGGTAATTTATCCTAGGTTGCAGCTCATGGCACCACCAATGGATTAAAATGAGGCGGCACGCCGTGCTCCTCGGCTCTCACTGAGGCACTGCCAGTTAGTGGCGTAATTCAGTCCCAGCTCCCTTCCCATCCCCATTTTTTTCTCTGCCTGCAGAGTCTGGAAGGAAATTCCTTCAAATAAATACAAAAGCAGTTCATGTTCATTTAATGATATCTCAGGAAAAGGAAGCACGAAATCACACAAGTTATTTGTCTCCATAAAATTGTTTTACCAGGGGCCCAGAGCACAATACCTTAGCCTGAGGAGGTCTGATCTCCCTCGTAAGATGTAAATGTATGAGATTATGTGCAGAATGGGTGCTGTTTAAGAACCCAAATAGAGAGAGAACAGGCTTTTGGGAATGATCAGCATAAAATATGTCTTTTTAATGATGTGAACACTGTTGCTCCTTTGAGGGAGAACAATATGTGCAGTGAACGCTGCAGCACATTCTTCAAGTGATCCAGAGGCCTTGATCTAATGGTGAGGTGCAGACACGAGATATTATTTGTATCACTGACTCAGCTAAAGGTTTGCCTCACCTCCCTCTCGGGATCATTCGGCCTCACTTTGCCATGGTTTTCCCACTTGCAAAAAGGAAACAAAGTTCACATCCATGGGCTCATCCTCTGGGCAATGAGCTGGGTTGGAAATCCTGGCTCCGAACTCCATGGGGGTTGCCCCTCTCTGCAGTAAACAGCAGCATGGGGTTTATTTTTCTCCCATAAGATTATCCCTGCTTCTTCTTTCACTCTTTTTGGCCGTTTATACCCAGCCTATCATTGATAATGTGGTAACATCGAGAAGTTCAGGAAAAGTTCCATTTCACAACTCTAAAGTGCAGCCTTCCCAAAGGGCTCCCATTGGTGCCTGCTGATCAGGAAGCAATGCAGGAACGCAGCCTTTCTCCTGGGGACCTGGGCTGGATGGTGAAGGGGCCCCGCAGAGTTGGAAAGGTGCTGTCAGGCTCCGCTGCAGCAGCCCGAGGTGGTGGCACCGGGGCTGGTCACTGCTCCTCCCCTGGAAGCTGCTGTCACAGCCCAGCAGCTATCGCAGGAATCACAGCTCACAGCCACTGAGGCTGTGTTCATCCCAGTAAATTAAATCACCAGCATAATCTAATACAGCCAACTGGGAATTACAGAGGTTG
The DNA here is from genome assembly GCA_013399475.1 of Chauna torquata. Lineage (NCBI taxonomy): Eukaryota > Metazoa > Chordata > Aves > Anseriformes > Anhimidae > Chauna > Chauna torquata. The sequence goes on from VXAL01017096.1 coordinate 257,620, forward strand.
AGGAACTGGCAGACATTTGTGCCCGCCTCCCCTTCCGTTACGAACAGAGGCTTACACCTTCACCGCCCCAGGGAGATTTGGCACAGTTTGTCCATCAGCATCCCAAACAGCTTGCTCGAGGTCATGCAGGCAATGTGTGCTGGAACAGATTGTTGTGCAGGCTAAGTTTGCCCAGGCAAATGCTCCGCCTTGAGACTGACCTTTCCCTCCAAGGAGGGGCTGGCCATAAGTGTGAACCCCGAGACCTTCAGGTACCCCCCGCCAGACAGGCGCTTGTCAAGCCACCTTGTGAGTGGCTGGCACATGCATTACAAGGAGCATTATTTTGTAGCTGCCTTTGTAAAACCCCATTGAAAAAATCTGTCCCAAAGAATAGAAAGGTATTAGTTTAAACAAGCACCTCTTCAAGAGCACATGAAAGAAGCCCTGTTCCAGGGAGCAGAGCTGGAGCTATTCTTTCTTTCTGCCTCCTGTGCAGGCTTTAATTGCCTGTTGTTCATTAATCCTTTGCTCTTCAGAGCAAACAGATCTGTTTCAAGACACTTCCATTACATAAACAACCATAAACCCTTCTAGATGCATGTGTGTGTACACATCCACCCAAGGGAACATCGTAGACTTGTCAGAAGTTCTCATTTCCCTGTTCAAGTCCTGTGCTAGAACTGGCAGAAATTAATATTAATTGTGTGCCTTTGCTGGGCTTTTTTTTTTTTTTTAATTGCTTTTACAAAATCCACATGGGAACCCAAAGAAAATTGCCTAGCTCCTGGCTAAATTAGGAATAGAGGCACTCTCATGCGTGGCACTTGGAGGGGGATGGATGTTTGCATGACTGCTCTGAGCTGCATGAGGCACCAAACCAAGGTGTGGGTCATAGCATGGTCCCCTCAGGAGGGACATCACCCCGTTCACTCAGCAGTCGTTTCAATGTGCTGCTACCCTTGTGTGCCTGCTCCGCTGTCGGACCACATGAAGGTTAGGTATGTAATTATGGGTCTAAAATTGTTAGCGCTCACTGCACTGATACGGTTTCACAGTTACTCTATAGGCAGTATCATTCTGGAGCTGGGGCCATGAAAACAGAAAGAAACTAAGAACAGAGCTGTGGGAGAGGCAGAATCCTTCACCTCCTGGGCTTTGACTTCAGTAACGCAGCTACTGTCTTGCTTAAAAAGAGAGAAGTTATCTGGAAACAGAAATGAGAGAAAGGTGGAGAAGCAAAGGCAGGCAGGGGAGTATAGAAAGGTGTTTGCAGGTCTCTGTAGTGCTTGGATCGCACATTGAGGAGAATTAAACACCAGCTCTGTCATTGATTCAGTAGGAAAGCAGGCAGGCAACTGGTCCTGCAGGGAGGAGGAAGGGGTACAAGGCACTCCATGCAGCAGGGAGGCATTTTGAGCTGGATCTGGAGCCAGACTGACTACTGGCCAAAGTCATCGCTGATACAACACTGCCAAAAGCAGCTCAGCATTCTTCACCTCCTTTGAGCTTCACCAGGGACAAAGTTGGCCATGCTGTGCTTAGCCCAGATTCTCCAGCTGCGACAGGACCTGATCACAGCAAACTGAGTGGCCTTGTGGGCACTTGCCAACCTGACACGTCTGAGTTCATGAACTGCAGATGGTTCTGGCCTGTGTGCTTCAGTTTCCCATTTCCCTCGACATCCCCAAGCAAAGCAAGTCAAGCGTGCCTTACCACAGAGCCTGGGAGACCGCGGGCAGGAAGGGATCAAATTTTCCAGCTTTGCCTCAAGTGTGTCACCACATCAGCAGACAACTCCTGTACCTAATGCCAGTGTATTGTGTGTCACCTCATATTTCACATGATACAACACAGTCCAGTGATGCACGTCCCTTCTCCTGCTGGCTGACTGGTGTTTATGGAGATAGCAATTACCAGGAAGTCAGGATTTAGGGCACGCAAGGGCTGGTGGTGGCACAGAGCCCTTGCTGCTGGTGGGTGGGATTCCTTTACCTCTCCCTGAACCCCTGCCAGGCCACTCAGCACATCTCCAGCCACAAGAAGTTTGCAGCTCTTTTGGTTTGAAGCACCAGTGGAGGGGGAAAGGCAGGGGAGGCTCTATCAGCTCTTCCCAGGGAATGTGGTTCAGTTCCTCGCACCTCATCTTTGGTCAGGAAACTGAGATGGGGATAGGCAAAGCTGCTGAGCCTACTTAGACTGAATACCTCAAGAAAACGCATGGAGCCAAATTATGTCCCGTTAACTTCTCCCAGCCCACCACCATCCACAGCTAGGCTGCAGGGAAAGTAGGTCAGCACTTGGACCATTACCTAGGTCCTGCTACTGAATACCACTCGGTCTCTAACATACTGCCGTTCACAATGGTGGGAAAGGCAGTGCTCTTAGCTGGGAAACTGAAGCACCAAGAATAACCCAGATCCAGGCACCCTAAATCCCACCACAGTCTTCATGCTCAGTATTTGCTGCTGGCTGAATGCTTCCAATGGCCTCTTCTACTGATTTTAATGGGGATGCAGTAACAAGAAGATAGAGCGGACATCCCCATGTGAGGGAAAGGGAGTGGCTGTGTCAGGTTTACCAGGCAGCTGGGTTGGCACAGGTTGCATCCAGACCTCTCTCAGATAAAACAATTTGGATGTGGCTCTTCCTTTTCCTGCAACTTAGCTCAGGGCTCCAAGGATCCTAAGCCCTCTAAAGTCAATGACAGATGTTCCCTGAGCATGGGAAGATGTGACCGCCTCTGCAAAGCACAGCCACAAGGCACTGGACTGTCCCAGCAGAGACGCGACAAGGACGGCAGTGGACAGAGGAAGGACCACACAGCCTGGAGATCACAGTCTCCTGTCCCAACCTACACATGGCAGTACCAAGGAGGGAGATCAAAATGACCCCCTAACCATACTGGCCACTGCTGTCATCATTCACAGTGCGTTGGGTGATCCTCTCCCAGCAATGGGGGCAAGTGAGGAGTTCAGGGCGCAGACGATTGAAGGCGATGTTCACTACCGCTGCAGACCAGCTGGAGCCCGCAAGCAACAGCTGAAGGGTCCTGGCCTAAAGGCAGCCACTGGAAATCGCTGGGCAGAAGGACATCAGTGGGAGGTAAATGAGCTGAGTCTGAGCTACATGAGTTGTTCAAGGTCGGACATCCATGTTTTCGCAGGGATCAAGCAAGGATAGCTTGGACAAAAACTGATTGTAAAAGCAGCATCACACTCCCTTGCCTCAGTTTCTCCATGTATAAACTGGGGACAGTACAAGATGCTTCCCCATGAGGCATTGCTTCCTGGAGTGGAAATTCACAGATGCTGGGGTAAAACCATTTCTAGAGACACTAATTCTTTTATCTGAGCAACAGGAAGAAAAGAGAAACAAATGGAGCATTTTCTTTCTTGGAGCTGCTGTTCTGCTGTTCCTTGCAACTCCTTTGTTTTGATTTCAGATGTATGGCTTGCCCTTCTTTTTTACTATGGTGCTATTTAAGGCAGAAAGGGGATTTCATCATCTCCCCATAGCCATTCTCAGCTGCAGTTCTGACCTCGCCCCCCACTGACCTTGCTCCACTTTGTCTAATAAACTTTTTTTTTTTTTTAACTTGGTTTAGTTTCCTTCCTTGTACTCTTACATCATCTTTGTACTTATCTCAGATTCTAGCATTTCCCATTTCTAAGTACCTCTGAGAATAGCAATAAACACCATGTAAGGCAGTATCTTGGCATAATACGTCAGCTACAAGCAGCAATCCTAGGGTCAGAAAACCAATCTGGATATCTATGTTTCCTTCTTTAGAGGATACCCATGTGCTAGCCTCTCGGCACCAGTTCATTTAAAAATAAAATATATATATGTATATAAAAAAACAGTATTTACAGTCCCTGATTCTACAGGAAAATCTAGGCAAAAAAAAAAAAAAAAAAAGTGAAGATTTGTTAAGAAACCTCTCTCATGTGCCCTCTGCTGCTCCCCAACGGCATTGAAATTAGCAGGGTCATTCCTTTCCCTCTTGTTTCAGAATCATTTATGGCTAAATGCTCTTCATCACAAAGCAAAGTCAGACTACTTCTGTGCAAGATAATACTGATTATGCAGACTTTCTGACTAGATTTTTTTTTCAGCATTTCACTGATTATTTTTATATTTTTATGTGCAAAAACTATTCATGTCTTTATTAGCCTGACTTATTTCCTACATTTATGAAAAAGATCTTTCTTTGATAACAGTTGTTATTGCTGGAATGAATGTCAGATCTTGATCTACTCTAATACATCTTTCTGAATTGCCTTCTCTAATTTTATTAGCTGAAAAAAAAATCACCTAATTTAAAGAGATAAAACCTTCTGGAAGTGGAACATTGCCACTAATTAGGATAACAAGAATATGGGTATGAGTTGCTGGCGATACTGGAGTCTAAGCTTCTTTTTCTAACGCAATCACAGATGTGTTTTTCTGGAACTGTCTCCCTTCTCTTTCCGAAATTCTGCTGCTCTTGGGGAAACTGTTGACATTAATCTCCTTATCAGTGATTCCCTTAGGAAAAACGCTGACCAGGACACAGCAGCTCCAGATTCAGGTCCTGGGTTTACTATAAATATCCTGTGCAACCTTGAGCAAGCCAGTATTGTTCCGTGACTTAGTTTTTCCATCTGTAAAATGGTGGTAATGATGAATCCTGTGTTTTGTTGCCAGCTCTTACATTAAAGCATGTCTGCAGGGGACCTGCTCACTGAATCTCTTCATGGCTTGGTTCCTCATCTGTAAAATATGAATAATAATACTTCCCTTGTCTACTTATTTTGATTATAATCTCCTTATGTATGCAGGTACTTGAAGTACTATGGGACTCTGCCACAATGTGGAAACAAGGCATTTCCCTCCTCTCTTACTCCAGACATGGTACTGTTAGACCCTCGAAGCTGGATTTGCAGTCTGCCTCAAGCGAACTCCCCCAGCACTCCAGCATGTCAGCTCCGGTGGCCTGACCTTTCAAGGAAAGCTGCTACAGTAGTAACTAAATTGATTGACTTCCACTAAAGCACATGAGAAGCACTCACAGAGCACACTGGACCACCTAAACTGCAGGGTAACGTCATTGCTATGGTCACTAGCAAACAGCTAGAGGACAGAAACATCTTAAATTCACACTGCTATTTCTGTAGATGGACATCTAACCACTGCTGTACATCCAGCCTCAAAACTTTTGCTTAGCCAAACCATACATCCAGGATAGCTAGGTATCCTATCTTGATCTAAATTTTTTAGATATATACCTTACAAAAAAGAGACCAGCGAAAAATTTTGACATTTGATACATCCATTTAAACACAATATCTTCACATAACTACTAGAGAGGTAATTAGGATAAGCAAAGATATAAATGCCTACAATGAGCAATCTTTTCTCTTTACTATAGAGGTGACCTGTCACTGTGGTGACACAGAAGATTTAATATAGTGCCTAACTGAGGAAAGGAATTTTGCACAATATTAGATGACAGAGTTGTTCCATTGTATAAGTGCCATAGGCATTATTAGCCTATCATGAGGCTAGGGTAGCAGCTCATAGACTGTAACTCTCACATCTGCCTTTGAACAAGGTTGCCTGTCTTATTATGCATGTGAAGCATCTCTGCCTGCAAGCAGCAATTTTTTGCAGTTGAATTTTGATTAAAAAATTCCTCCCACCCCTCCAAGCAGACACAGCAGTCTTCACTGCCTATCCAGCTTTAAATAAGACTTGGCTCCACCTTGGTTGATTGCATTTCAGTAGCAGGGGAGGAGTACTCGTACATTTTCACAATCCATTCTACATTTTTGTGCATGCAGAAGAGCAGCTGAACTCAAGGGAACATTTCAGTGTAGAGCAAAGGAGGACAGAGCCCACTTAGAGACAAGAATTTCTTTCTCCTTATAATTTAAACATCCATTACTCAAGGTCTCCATGTGGTCATCCAATTATTCTTATTCAGATGTTCTTCTCTAATTCCATGTATTCTACATTCTGTTGTTAAATTTGCAGTAAAGTTAGATCAATATGAAAAGATAGTTTGTTCAACTGTAGATTTCCAGGAAGAGTACATAATGCGAACAGTTTGAACCCAGAGAAAATAACAGTTCTCCTCTGTTTTTATTTCCACTGGGTGCATTTAGATTATAGCTCAGCAAAACAAAGAAATTACGGGCAACTATGTCTAATTTTCTTTTAAGAAAGTTCAAATACCAGCAGCTGGTAAGAACCCAAGGGACTGAATTTGAAAAATAGCTTAGACAATTCTTACTCACATCTCACTGCCTTGTAGCACCACCTACAGAGAGGCTGTCAGAATCACATCCATTGCCAAAACTCAAGAAACTCCCAGTTCACTGGCCAAACAAATCCTGTTTCAGTGATTAAAACACTCTAGAATCTGCGAGTTTGACAGCCTTGAAGCCTTCTGCTACAGAATAAAGGCAATAATACAGTCCATTTTGCGAGGAGCCCCTCAATTCCCACGCAGAAAAAGCATCTCTACAAATGACAGAGCTAACCTGGTCACTTTGCTGATTAGTTATTTAGAAACTTTCCTGCAGAGGAACTTTTCTGGCAGCCAAGCGTCCCAGCTGCCCAAGATGGTGAGATTTGCCACAGCAAAATGCATTTAGTGGTCCATTAATCCTACCTTTGGCAAAAGCCAATTGTTCAGGCTTCCAAGGACTGCAGTATTTCACCTCCTCCATGTATCTACTCAATTACACAAGCTAAAATGTTGTGGAGATTGACTTTCATCTGATCACTGAAGCATAAGGTCTATTTGCCCTTGATTTAGCCTGAGTAGCTGAAGAGCAGGGATATGGAGAGCCTTCTGCTAGGAACTGGACAGAGAGAAAGGAGTTTGCAAGCACATTTTAAAAGTTGGCTTGTGAAATATGGCTCTGATTATCTTCCCATTAAAAAGAAACACTTAGCTATTCACCTCAAAATAGAATTTTGAAATCTGGAGTATTTTTATCTTCCTTCAGAAGCTTGATCCAAATGCCACGGTAGCAACTGGAAAGTTCCCACCATTTTGCATTCAGCCCTGGCTGTGGGAGGCAGTGGGTGCAGGAATGTGTGCATGCACACAGCATTGCTATCTCATTGTTCATTAAGAACGGCAGGAAAGAACAGGCATTAAAAAAGCAGATAAGAGGTCAAAGGAAGACACAGCACTCCAAATTGCAGTAAAATATATGGCAGTGAGCTCTAGCACCAAGAAGCAACAGCCCTAAATATTAGCAGTATATGCTTAGAAAGACATATTCAGGGATATGTGTTGTCTTAGGATGAGAAAATATGATGCATTTTATGAATGGATTGACTGCTACCTCATAATGCATTTGTTTGCCCTCACCATGCATGTAGGAAGGATATACCTGGACCTTAGTCCTCTGAAGGTTAAGCATTTTCTTCTAGTTTCCAGTCTACATTTATTCATTACCAGATAGATTAGACCTACTAGCTTTTCTCTGTTTAGAAAAGTAATTAGCTCACAAAGTCATCAGGTTAGTCTAACATTATCCACCTTCAGTAAATGCATGTTGTATTTCAGCCCATTTCTATCTGTCATCATGTCTTGTATTATTCTTTCCTGCTAAATTTGTCCAAAAGTCTTGTATATTAGTGGGATCAGACTTGAATCATTTTTCCCATATTTAAATTCTGGAACAACGTTTTCCCTGCTCTCACATTGTGTTCTGCTGCTCCTGCAGTGATGTTGTTACACGGCCAGATACATTCTTGACAGGCAAGTGTTGTTAGGTGTCTGGGTCAGAAATTATAGTCCTATTTTCATCTTTATGTTTTGTTCCACTTGGATGAGAAAATTTCTATCTCTGTGCATTAATTTCCTCTATGTACATTTCCACTATATATTAGGCATTCATTTGTGTCCTGCCTCTCCCCCTGTCATCACCCCTACTTCTTCTCTACTTCATCTCCTGGTCCGTATGCCTGAAGAACATTTTGTTATTTGTTTTAATTTCCTTTGCAAGGTCTAACTCAGCTTTTCTTCTGGCAAATTTCCCTTTATGCCTACACTTCCTAACTTCTAAGATGTAGTTTTTCTTTGATTAATCCTTTTTTCCATTCCTTCTAGTCCCTTTGCTTATTCCTAATACCACTTTGAAGTGGTTATTCACCGAGTTAGGTCTGGACCCCTTCCTTACAGAGTTTTATCCCTCTGTGTACCAGTCCCAAATACTTTTTACACCCTTTGCTTCAATTCCCAGCCTGCCCAACATTCAAAACCTTTTAAGCTGTCAAAAATCAGGAAGCAAAAGACATAAACAGCCAGTGTGCACCAAGTTCCAGCACATTAGGGGCATAAGGCTTCCCATTGGGCACATGGTTGCCAAGTGAGATATTCCAACCAGTTTTCTCTGTGCATGCATCCAGAACTAAACGATCGCTGGGAGACCTCTGGGTGCATGTGAAATTCCACTCAACTTACAGCCACAGCAATGGTGCCAAGAGAAGGCTGGAGGATCATTAGCTGAATCTGTTCTCATAGAATAAAAAATTGTTACAGTAGATTAAAAATTAGCATGAAGAAATGAAGTATATACATATATTTTTAAAGCCTCTGTAAGGCAGCCAAAGCGAAAACACATTTCATCAGACCACGAAAAATGAAATGCATGCGTTGATCCTTGTAAGGCTCGAGCTTATTTCCTTGCTAAATTCCAAGTTTTGGGTCTCTCCCGCTGAGGCAGAAGGGCTGCTCAAGAAAATTCCCAAAATGTCTTGTAACACCAAAGGGATACTTCTTTCTATTTCTTACTGTACAAGTCTGTCCAAGCAGTTAGATAAAATGGGGTAACATTTCCAGAAAATGTGGTTGTGATTACAGTCACTGTTCCTTCCATATGTGTAAATACTTTTTTTTTTTTTTCGTAAGAATTTAAGCTGGCAATTCTCCTGGTGACAAACGTGCAGCAGCTGCCCTGACAGCACCAGGGAGCGGCGGCTGCTGTGTCCACAGAGGCCGTGAGGCCATCAGCACAGGCCTGGCACCACCAGCAGCAGAAGCCCAACGTCAGCAGTGAGCAGTTGCCAGGCTGTCCGGTACCGTGGTGTCAAAAAGCAGCAAGAAAACAAACAACAAACAAAACAGAAAAAAAAAATCATTTCGGCCACAGCTTTATTAAAAAGTCTCTTTCAGAAAGTCAAACCAATGCTCTCATTCTAAATGGCTTGTTCATTTTGGGAGAACGTCCTGATTTTTCAATAGTCAGAGCTGACAGAAAGACCTGTGTGAGGTTGGGTTTTTTTTTTGGAAAATGAAGNAATAAATGAGAGAAGCAATCAAATCAAAATGGCTGTACTACAATATGGTGCTTTGAACCAAAATTGCGCCTGTTAGAGATACTTCAAAGCAGTCAGAAGGAGCACGTGTACAGAGTAAATTAACTGGAAACTATGGAAATGTTAGGTCTGCTTTATGCTAAGACATTTCTCTTAGTTTCCCTGTCGGGGAAAGGCAGGCCTCTAGCCCAGTCACCTCCAGGGGAGCCCAGCAACAGGTGTGGAAGTGCGGAGGCTGCGGCTGCCATTTCTTGCAGGCCCACACCTGGCTCTCATTAAGGGCAACCAGCATAAGGCACTAATACCCTTCACCACCACTACCAAGGCTAGGAGCCATACGTCGAAGGGGGGGACGGGGACGGGGACGGGGACCGGACCGGACCGGGGACGGGACACGACACGACACGTGTCAGCCCTGGGACGGGGCAGGGGGTTCCACAGCCGTTTGGGCTGGACTTGGGGATTTCTGCTTCCCGCGCCCCAGGGGACACCGGGCCGGTGGAGAGCCGGAACGTTGGTGCTGCGGCCAGAGGGCCCGGGCGGAGCGGCGGGAGGCGGGCAGGACGGAAGGCGCCGAGCGATGCACAACGCGGAAGTGAGCCGGGCCGTCGCTGGGGCTGCCGGCGGATCCGGGGGGGANCCGCCGACCCTGCTCGCGGGCCCCGGGCTGAGCTAGGGCCGAGGGCCGGGCAGCGAGGCGCTGAGCGGCCCCGGGGCAGGGGGCCCCGGGGCGGGAGGCCATGGCCACCCGGCGTCTAACGGACGCGTTCTTGTTGTTGCGGAACAACGCGGTGCAGAGCCGGCAGCTGCTGGCCGAGCAAGTGAGTAGTTACGGCTCCTCCAGCCCTCTGAGTTCACGTAGCATGGCTGCTGCGGTGAGTCTCCTCCCTTCATCCTACTGTACCTTGCTGCGCCGAGGGCTGCCAGGCAGCCGAGCTGTGTGCCCTGCTCCTCCCGTGTGGCCCCCGCCCCGGCTCTCCCTAGCTCCCGTTCTCCGATCCCGCTTCTCAAAACCCCACCGTCCTCTGTACTTTCTCCCTATCCCCTTGCCCCTCCCTCCCCACCTTGATGATTCCTTTTTCCTACCACTACATGTAAAATGAATAGAAGAGGTCTGTCTTTGGGCTGATCATGTCTCCGTTCGCTTCATGAATAGTGCGGTTATAGTTCAAATAACTTCATGTTAGTGTTGACATGAGGTTTTTGTCCGTTGCTTTTTTTGCTGTCTCCCCAGTGGAGGAAAAAAAAGTAATTTATTTCATAGAACAGAACTCTTCTATTCGCTGCAGTGTGGGCACTGTTAAATACAGTACTGTAGATTATTCCCATTGCTTGAATCTTTCCATAGTTTGTTCTGATGTCCGTTATCTTTTTTCCCCAAACACAAGTCATACTGAAAGTCATCTGTGAGAGGGGGAAGTCAGTAGATTCTAGTACGATTCCTCATTACAGAAACTTCAGAAAGCTACTTGTTCTGTGGCATTTTATGTGGCTTTTTCTAAGTTTTGAGTTGCTCAGACTGTGATGAAAAACTTAGAAATTGAATATTGCTTTGAAACTTTCAGAATTTTCAAAATAATTCTTCCCTAAATAGGTATGAAAAGGCTTTTATAAAAGCAGCTTCCTGGGGGCAACTTGAAGGGTGCTTAAAATTTTTTATTACTGTATTGAAACAGTTTGGCAGCTCAGCTTTATGGTTTTTTTAAGCTTCTTCAAATTTATCATTTATTTGTAATAGCCTCCAGTAAATGTCTACAGGCAGTCTCATCTTTCTAAATTGCTTTCCATTAATGCAATTTTTGTTAGGAAAAGCAGTGCTTCTTGCTGCAAAACTTACTTCAACTGATGAGTTGCCATTGAGCAGTCTGTCTTTAATTTTATTACACCTGTGTCTATACAAGCTATATGTTGAATTGCATTTACAGACCAGGAGATATCAGTAGTAATGTGCATTATGCTTGTTCAATTTAGTATTGCATTTGGTTCTTGCTTAAAAAAAATAAATAAATGCCAATATCATTTTTTGATCCTTGAAAATTTTTGATATTACATAGGAAGTGATAGTTGAACTTGCATACAGACTACTGAGCAGTGAAATTACACTTACTCAACGTGAGTGCAACAACACTTAGCGCTTGCATAAAAGGTTTATTTACAGTGTTTAAGATGAGCATTTTAAGAGCATTTTCTAGATGCTCATTCAAACATGACCAAAGTTAAGTGATTGGAAATTTACTGTCTTGTGCAGCAGATGAACTTAGTGGCTCAACCTTGATCCAGGTGAACAGTTTGGAGTTCTGTAGTAGCTGCCTACTACAAGCACGGCAAGAAGTGTAAAGATAGTAGTGTGAGCTCTTCACCTTCATGTTTCTAAGGTGCTCATCCCTTTTACAGATAATTACTTTTTCTTTTGGCCAGTATCCCCAGAGCAGAGTTGCTGCATACCAGCAGGGCAGTGTTGCAAATTCTAGCTCATAGTACTTTGGTTTGTCTTAGTTCACTCTTTGGGCTTCTCCTGAAGAAATCCTTTATTATGAGAGCTCTGTCAAAAACCTGCATTCTGTCTTCGAAGATGCATTCTCATGCTGACAGTCAACCACTCTTTAAACTAAGATAATCAATGTGGCGTTCTTAACAGTATGGTTGTATTTCAAAAGCCTGGTGTAGGATTAACTGAAGCCTGCTGCTTTGTTAAACCATGAGTACTTTGTCATTGTTCTAGATCTCACATGCTCACACATACCCTCCGTGGTGCAAAGAGTGATAAGTTGCAAAGGTGCAGATACATTGCAGGTGCTAGTCTTTAGGGTGTTTTGGATGCATGTAAGACTAATGTACCTGAAACTAGAGCATAATTGAAGTTTGTACATAAGTGAGCATATACTGCATTTGCATTTGTTTTTTGTCATTTGCAGTCTGTTTTATCCTGTGATAACTGGCATGCTTACCAATAAATGTTTTACTAAAGTTTGTACGGGGATCCTCCAGTCGTACTCAAACCTTCTAACTCACCAATAGGTGTTAAATATTACAGTCAAATTACCATTGCTGTCATGCTTCAATATATTTCAGTTTTTCAATTTGAAATTTTAGTAATTAGAAACTTCACTGAGCAGTTAGTTTGGAAAACAAACAATCTTTTAACCTGATCTCTGTTCTCTCTGTTAAACAAGCAACTGAAATTAAGAAGTTTGTGCATCAAGCAAAATGCTGACTTAAATATATCATGATATTGTACTTTTATTGAATAGTGTTGTTTCAAAAGTCGATTTGTTTTGTTCTTGGTAAACCATCATGTTTAAAAAAAAAAAAAAATACAAACTATTTTCTCAATTGACCATACCCTATATCTGTCCTATGTCTCTTTTTCCTTTTATCTTTTGCTGCCTTTAACTGGATGGGGCTGATGGGATCCACAAATCACTTCAGGAGTTGGATGAGGTATTGTTTTTCACATTTTATTTTGTCACAGTGCATCAAGTATACATCACCGAGCTAAAATGTTCCTTATTCTGCAAGTTTATTAAATCTCATTATATAGGATGAATTGTCTTTGTGTACAGTAGAAGGACAAGGCTGCATAGAGAAGACAAGCATTTTGTGAAATAATGATATGGTATTTATATGTCAGACTAGCTTATACATATTGTATGCATATGGGATATGGTACAATGAAGCTATTGACAATATGCTATGCATAAATTATATAAACTTTGGGCAGGAAACAATGTCAGGGATTTGAAAAAAAAAAAAAGGCTTTCAGAAGAGAATTGTTAAGGAAGAAAGAAGTATTGTTTTTTAAAAGGGGTGGGGGAACACAAAGATTTCCAGGTCTGATGCAGGAAAATTAGAAATCTAGGAAGTGAGTTTTTGAATGAAGTCTTTCCCTGAGAACAAACAGTGAAGTAATTAGGTATGGTTTAAGCAGTGTCACTTATGATAACACCCTTTTCTGTCTACAGTAAATGAAGTTATCCTGTCTCTGGAGTTACAAAGCTTGGTTCAACTGACAACCTGAAAAAAAAAAAAATCTGTACTATCTTCGAGTTCTATCCATTTCCCCTCCTTCCCCTCAGAGGAGGAAGATTACTGAGCATACATGACTCCCTTGCTAAATGTTGCTTTGTTACCCTGCACACTGTTACATGGTATCATATTGTCTTAAATCAGAGAATCATAGGCATGCTTGTTGGAAGGAAACTCTGGAGATCTTCTAATTCAACTTCCTGCTCAAAACAGGACTGTGGGTCATCTATATGAGGTCATCCATGACTTAGTTTAGCCAAGTCTTTAAAACCTCCAAGAACAGAAATACCACACTTCCTCTAGATACTGCACCATTGTAAGAAATGGGTTTCTTGCTACCTGCACTGTAGTACTGTCTGTTTACAAAAGTTTCTAAACATTGCCAAGAGAAATCTTCTGAACTATTCAAAGTTCAGTGATATCAATACTGCTCTTAACAAATAATTTTCGTTGATGTTGAACAGCATGCTTTACCAGATTATCAAAGCAGCTAAAACTGTACCTGTGTGTTAAAGATTTGACCGTGGCTTTTAGTTTCTGCCAAGCTGAGCTTTTTTAAAAAAAAAAAGCATTATGTTCTTAATCCTTCATAGTTGTCATATCTAGGCTTTCTTAAGGTTGAAGTTATTCAACCTGCATCCAAAACTATGACTTGAAAAGTAAGATTCTAGTAAATTTATCACAGGCATTTTGTGACTTTAAAAAATATCTGTAATTAGTTGTGATTTTTTCAAACCTGTTAATACTTCAACTCTACAAATTGGATTCTTTTCCCCAAAATAGTCTCCAAAAGTATATCATACCCTCCTGCAGCTGCTACAGTACTGCTGTCATCAGTGTGCCTGTTTTCAATAATATAAACTCCCTAATTTGTTGCACCTGAGTTACTCAAAATTAAGACTATGAATTGTGATATAGGGTTTCTTTTTCTTTGTCCCATCCCCAACGCTGCTATGGATCTGTGGAAAGCTGGTTGGCACATTGGCTTTTGCTCAAGACAATTTCTGGAATTTTTTGGAGAATTATTCTACCCATTTTCCTGCAAGTTTACTTCTGGAGATATAATAAACATCTTTATTTGGAGATTTTCCGGGTATGAACCATGCTAAACCGTTGATTAGGTTCTGTTGGCTGTGAATCATTGCCTAATATGGAATGTACCAATGCGAGAATTACTTGAAGAGATGCCATTGCAGTGAGAATTCAAAGCCTAAGAATTTACTGTAACTTCAATCTTTCAGATCCTGTAAGAAGTGGGAGAACATAGCCCATTAATATATGGGGGATAAACAAGAAAATAGGGAGCGTGATTATACCAGCACCATGTTCAAACATGTTTTTGAGGCCTTTTAATGGGAAGGGAAGGCATACAAGCACTTTTTCCTCAAGGATTTGTATCTAATTTGAGTAAAATTGATTTGCTGTCTCTTTTTTTAAAGATATTTCTTTTATCTTCTGTAGCTTGCTGATGACCGTATGGCACTGGTATCAGGAATAAGCTTAGATCCTGAAGCAGCAATTGGAGTAACAAAACGCTTACCTCCCAAATGGGTGGATGGAGCAGATGAAGTAAGTTGTATGGCAAATGCAACACTGAATTTGTTTTCTTATGTAGGAATTTATTCATGTTGTCAGTTGCATTGCTAATGCCATAAGTTTTATGACAGAAGTAGCATTAAAGGAAGATTAAAGCAAGCATTTTTTCTAACTTGACACCCCTGTTTAGAGAAAATATTAGGCAAGCTATGATTTATTATCTTGAAGGATATACTGCAAGTGAAATAAAGGGAGACTATCTAGGAGCAGGAATTTCAGAAGACTGGATTTATATCATCGGTGGGAGCCCAGTGTACTGGCCACCATACTGCCTCTGCAGTACAGATGAGCTGCAAGTTACAGAAATATTTGGACAAGTGTGAGGGAATGATTCTGGAGGCATCCAATTAAGAGCCNTTTAAAATGTACTCAGAACATTTCAGCTCATCAGTTTGCATGCAGAAAACTGATCAGTCTCCTTTTTACTAGGACAATAATCATCCTTACAGATCTATTTTAATGGCTAGTTTGAAAGCATGTCATTTAACTTAAACTGTTAAGTTCAGCCTGTAGTATGTTTGACAGAGTTGACAGTGTGACCTGAATTTTCACTTATATTTTTGAAAGTTGGCTAAACCTTTCCCACTGTATTATTTAGTGATAAATATATTATTCCAACTTAATGAAGCATATCTGAGAACAGCAGTCTTCTCTTAGATTAACAAAAGGAGGTTTAAAAATAGCAAACTCATACTCTGAATTTTCAGTTACTAAGGTGTTAGCTTTTTGTGTTTTTTAATGGTCTGTGGTCTTCTTGTTAAAGATTTCTTTCAATATTTTTGTCTAGCATTTGTCAGAACCTTTCCTCTGAAATATTAGTCACTTCCCTTTCCCTATTGTTGGGTTTGCTGTTTTAGATTCAGTATGATATTGCCAGGGTTAAACAGAAGATGAAGGAATTAGCTAGTCTTCATGATAAACATCTAAACAGACCAACATTGGATGACAGCAGTGAAGAAGAACGTGCAATAGAAATAACAACCCAAGAGATCACACAGGTACAGACTACTTTCAATTTTAAACCAACACTGACATATCTGTAATGCATATCATGATGAGGCAGTGGTTTCCTTGGAATAAAGCATTTCTTCTTTAGTCAGTATTAGTGAGCCGGAAGTCCTGGGCTCTTATGCTTGGTACTGCATTTACCATCTTAGTGAACTTTTCAGTGAGTGACTTACCTGTTTGCCTTCCTATCTTGGAATAGAATTGGGAGACTTAATTAAATCACATTTACAGCTGTCTCACAGAAATGTAAGTATATTCTATGGCATCCTGTCCAAACAGTTACGATAAAGCAAATGTCTTTAGTCAGAAGTGCTTGTGTTTCTCAGCTATCCTGTTAGATTTAAGTTGTTCATCTATATTCTGTTTCCATGTTTTTCTAAATATTGCACTGGGCAATAAGAAATTCATGTTTAAAAATCTAGAAATCAAAATATTAGTCTTTGGAACTTCTGCAGTGTGATATTTAAAGTGTGTGTGTGTTACTGTATTTTTTTATACTAACTGAATTGTTTTTTCAGTTATTTCACAGATGTCAGAGAGCAGTCCAGGTCTTGCAGAGCAGGTCACGTAGTTGTACAGAACAAGAAGCACGTGTTCTCAGGAATGTAGTGTCTTCCTTAGCACAGTCCCTTCAGGACCTATCCACCAACTTTAGGCATGCACAGTCTGACTATCTCAAACGTAAGCATAAGAGATACAGTAATGCCTGGGCACTTTCTATGGAAAGCACTAATTAAGGTGTGCTTATTTTCTTGTTGGGGAAAGTACAGAAAAGTTAAGTGATGGTCACAGGACCACCAGGAGTATATTAGAGTGATTAGAATTTGGGAGATTCTGGTTCACAGCCTTTGCCTCTCTATTTCATATTGCTAAAGTAGAAATTTCATTGTTAGATATATCGTTGAAAGCAGTGTATTTCATCTATCCATATTTTTGTGTCATTGCTTCTGAAGCTGTGGTCTGCAAAGCTACTTCTGTTGCACTGGTGAGGCAGCTGTTGTTCTTCAGACATGATACTTCCTGTTGATTGGTAGTTTGTGATAGATTAAACTTTAAAAGATGGTCTGAGATAAATTAAAATTGTGCATGAGTAAACAGATCAAGAATGGAATATTCTGTTTAAAGTCTAACATTGTGTTCAATTCTATTTTTGGCAAAGTAAGCTTATTTTAAAGTTTAAAAAAAAAATCATATTCATATGTAATACTGATCTTCAGATGTAATACTGCAATTCTGTCCTCCCCTGGTGTAAATGGTACAGGTAGAACTGAGGATCACAATTCAGAAGAGGGATGTTTGAGAGAATTTGTTAGAAGATAGCCCAGCGATCACACTTCAAGGCCCTTAGCTTACCTAATTTTTAAACTTCATGGAACATAATGACTTAATCACTAATTGAATCAATTTTGTAAGCATGGTTGAATTTGTTATGCTTTAAGTAGTAAGCCTATACAACTGGTAGAATTTAGATGCTATTTATGTCATTTATGAGCTAGAATTTTTTCTTATGCTTTTCTATCTAGTGCTTTAGACCTTACTCTTACTCTCCCATATATGTCATGTTTCCTCCAAAAGCTGTTGGAAAATACTCTACCTACACACACTTTTGAAAGGTGATAGGAAATCTGAATGACTTCAATGTATAAACATTGTGCTCCAACATAGTTTATCTTTCACAGGCATGAAGAATAGAGAGGAAAGATCCAAACACTTCTTTGACACCTCAGTCCCCCTGATGGATGATGGGGAAGATGATACACTTTATGACAGAGTAAGTTATTATGCAAATTCAGTACAAAGAAACTTCTTAATGTACCTTTAATTTTAGTATGGAAATATCAGAATGATATGCCGTGAGCACCAAACTGCATGGAAATTTTCTGCAGATTTGTGGTGCATTTTCCTAATTAGTATTGCTGTTGATGTTAAGATGACTGTGCCATCAGCCTCAGTGTTGCAGTGTGAGGGAACTCCGTTTGGCTACCAAGTTCTCCTTGTATGACAGGGAGTGGAAGATCTGTAAATACAGTGCTGTCCTTTGTCATACCACCTTTCTGGCTGTATGCAAGAGTAATTATTAGAGAGTTGCATCAGTGTGATGCTGAATTTGAGTGGAAGGTGGTACTCTTTAAAGTGGATTTAAAGTATAACTGAAGATTTTCAGTATTACAAATTGTTGCAAAGAATGGGGTAAGGATTTGTTTCTGTGCAGTTATGTTGAACAGCAGTACCAGATACACTCTGTTTTACTTTGTTGCAGAGTATGGGAATACTACATTACTAAGCAATGTTGGAATTTGTTCTGTTGTGTCCCATCTACTAGTGCAGCTAAATACTGCTGTAATGCTTGCTTGGTTTTCAACTGAAAACTTATGGAAAAAGGCAAGGCAGTTTTTTCTGCTAATCTAGTATATGAGGCTTTTCACTTGGTCTCTAAATGAGTGATGGGGACATGGAGGGGAAGGATAGTGTGCAGTTGTAAATGGCCTTGGGAGGCAAAAACAGTAAAGTCTCTACAGTTTAAAAAAAAATTAGAATTGCTGCTATGTCTTTACAAATGTTAATGACCATTTACATTATGGGACTTTCTGCTGATCTGTAATGCTGATCAATCAGTAGATGTTCTGTGACTACAAGATACCCATATGTGTTGGTTTTTTACATCAGTAAAAAAAAAAAAACCCATTGTTTTAGGACAGATCTTATTTTAAAATAAGTTGTTTGTGTTTAGGCAGGATGCAAGATTTAAATTTTTTAATTTAAATAGCTGACCAAGCTATTTAAGTGACCCTAAAACTGTTTTTAAATACAATAAGATTTTTCTTCAGTAGTTGTCTACTATTGAAATTCCAAAAAGTGTTGTGTTATTGAGTCTTAAAATTGCTATACTTCTAGTGTTTTCACTCTAGAACACCTAAACAACACCTAAATCTTTTATTTCAACAGGGTTTTACAGATGATCAGCTAGCATTGGTGGAGCAAAACACATTATTGGTGGAAGAGCGGGAACGAGAAATCCGTCAGATTGTACAGTCAATCTCCGATCTCAATGAAATATTTAGGGACCTGGGAGCAATGATAGTAGAACAGGTACCTCAACACCACAGTGTTAGTAAGGGAGGAGATTCCATGTAGTGTTAAGGCTTCCAGACTCCTCCTGTTGTAATACTATGTTTTCATGTACTCATCACTTTTCCAAACTTATTTATTCAGGCTAAGGTTTCTTCTGCTTGAAATCTATAAGAAGATGAATTAATGAGGAAAAAGTAATAACTCAAATGTTTGTGTATTAGACTAGAAAAATGTAGAATTCTTGAGTTCTGTTGGTTATTTCTCCCAGAAATTCAGTTTAGGTTAAATGTCAGCCAAAAGTAGCTGAGCTGGGTTTATGGCAATTATTAAAGGTTGTGATGTGAGGTTGTGACAGAGCTGCCAGTTAGGCATTGAGCAAGGAGGTCCTCTAAAGAAGTTCCAACTAGGTCTTCTTACAAACTATATGAAGTATGAACTTCTACAGTTTGCTGTGAGCATTGTTTATTACCCCGCTACTCATAACGATAATTTTTTGTGGTGTTTATTTAGGTTCAACTTGGTGCTCATTCTCTCTCCATTTCATTTAGGGAACAGTTCTAGATAGAATTGACTACAATGTTGAACAGTCATGTATCAAAACTGAAGAGGGTTTAAAACAACTACATAAGGTAAGCTGACAGAATATTTAAGCTGTTTTGCATATCTAATTATCTTTTATTATTTAATAGCCATTATGTTATTCAGTCACTTTTCATTTAGGCATATTCCCTGCTAGAAGTGATTGCTGTACAGTATGAAATGTCCTACTGTACTGTAGTAGGAACTTTCCTTGTATCTTGTGTTAACATCATGCTTGAAGCTTAGTGTTAATTTCAAATAATTTTCTGGGCATCCAGGCCATGTGCTTTGATCTTTATATTGCTCACCTGGTGGGACATATCTGCAATTCCTTCTCACTTCACTGTTTTGAGAGCCCAGCACTTCTGAAATGGAACTGGTTATTGGGTACCTTGCTATAGATTTGAATCAGTCAATTAATATATCTTAGTTTGAAAATGTTATCTCAATAGCATGAGTAGCAGGAAAAAAATTTAATGTTTTCGTTTACCATGTGACATTTGTTAGAAATTAGGTCCAACCTTATGTTTTTAATGTAAAGCTTTACTATGAACATCTGAAAAGTTTGAACTGGCAGTAGAACACAGATTTCTGTGGTTGTTTTGCTGTTTTTTTGTTTTGTTCTGATTTTAATCTAAGTTCTGACTTGTCATCTCAGTTCAGTCATTTCCATTGCTGAAGAAAAAAAATTAGAATGAGAGATTTATGCAAAAACCTCTAAGTAGAACAGTTTGTTTTGGAAATGTGGACATTTTACTGCTACACATTCAACTTCATGTTATAGCAGACTTGTTAAATATGCACAGCAAATACCCTCACTTGAGGAAAAGCAAAATAAATTAGTTCTAGGTTTATTCTTTATATATATAAAAGTAAGTTGGGCATTACTAAAATAAGGCATTGACCATTGGCAAACAAGGCTTACAGTAGCTGCAAGCAATTTGTACAAACTGAACTGGAAGTAAATGAATCAGTTGGAATCAGTGCTATTTCTAGTCTGGTGGTAGTTAATGAATTGTCAGCAAACTTGTGTTGGGAATGCTGATTAGAGTATGGATTTTTGATGCAATATGTACTTGAGATCAGGTGTTTTAAGTATAGCATAATTCTTTTACCTATCATGGAAAACATACATGTCTGAATAGTAATATAAAAGAGATACTCTGCTGTTTTTAGTAGTGTTGGTAACCTCATTCTGATTTAATATTTAATGTCAGTTTTCTTTTCTGTTTTAATTGGCATAATTATTGTAAACTACCTAGACAGCACTTTCACAGAAATTACATTAATTCACTCCAGAAGTCTGGTGTTGTGAATCACTAGTTACTAATTCCTGCTTCACCTGAAAATGGGACTCAGTTGTCAGGCTTTGTGATACTTAAAGCCTGATTAAGTAAATGATTGCAGTGGTTGTGTTACATAGTTTCAGGTCAAAAATTCCTGTTTTGCTGATCTGATTAAAATACACCCCTGGAAAATAAATATATGTACATAAAGGAGAAGAATTAATATCTTTTTCCCTTAAAATTTTCAAGGTTTATTACTTAGAGTTAAATGCAAGTTTTGTTTTGTTTAGTTTCTATTAGGAGACTTTCATTTGGCTTTTGGAGAGTTTTCTCCATGTTTTAATTCCCCTGGGAAAAAGAGGAAAGGGATGAGAAAAGGTGGTTAGAAGAAAGAAGGAATGAAGCAGAAAGCTGAGAACCAAAACAAAATGAAAGCTTTCAGTTCTAATTGAAATTAAATGAAAATGCACAGCTGAACCAGGTACAATAAAAATGCCTATTAAAAATGAAGTACTGTTGTGAATTTTAATGTCCTCCAACTATAATACAGAAATGCTCTGTTAGCAAAATAAGTTAAAACTTACTGTTCAGACTTTCGCATACCCAGTTGCTTGATTTCTTTGTTTCCACAGTCCTCATAGCTAAGTGTCCTTGCAAATAAAGTATCATTCTTCTGTATAGCTCTCATGCCCTGTGGAGGCATAGGGCCTTCTTGAGGACTGCTGAAAAGAATTCACAGTAAGGTTGCTTAACCAACTTGAGGATGCATTCTTCTTTATAGCGTCTCCTATTCAATATGGATAAATGTGGCTTTAGTGTATGTTTACCTTCATTGAAGTCTCTGGACTTGAGTTATTTTGTGGCAGTTGCTTGCAATATACAGCATGTGAAAAGTCAAGTTCTCAAAGAAAAATTGAGGTACACGTACTTAATTACATTAAACAACAATCCATACTTAGAGCTTTGCAGAAATCTAAGTATTCTTTCTTTTCTGTTTCTATAGGCAGAGCAATATCAAAAGAAGAATCGGAAGATGCTTGTTATTTTAATTTTGTTTGTTATAGTAATTGTCCTTATTGTTGTTCTTATTGGTGTAAAGTCACACTAGGTTTCACTTAATTTTCTTATTTTTGGAGTTTATGTGAACTTTTTTCCCCAATGTGAAAGGATGGATCTGTACTCCAGAAAGCTGCCTTTGAATGTATACGCCCTTGTGGTGCAAAGTCTGTGCAATGTTTCTGTAGAATTCTTCAAAGTGCAAGTTTGGTGATTGGTGAGGTGTTTGTAAAGATTATATGGAAAAAGTCCAGAAATTTGATGCTTCCAAAAGAATAATTTGGTTCTTTGTCCAGAGGTATTTGGAAACATTGTTTAAATAATTACAAAATTGAAGTTTACCAGTGAGTACAGTAATTAGTTTGTTACTGTGAACAATGTGTTGTCTTCTGTATTATGTCAGTTGTAACAGGCTTCAAATTTAAACCACCTTACTGAATCATGGGACTAGATAACAAAAATTGATCTAGATGTAAAATGTGTTGAGGCACAAAAATGTTTGTCTTCATTTCTTTTCTTCCAGACTCAAAAACTCCAAGGAATTAGATAAACAGATGAAAAAGGAAGCTTAAAAGCTTCCAACCAGAATCTAATCCAATCCCTGTGATCTTAATTTAGATATTGCATCATTACTAAGAATCAGAATAGTACATAATTTTGTAAATAATAAGATTTAATCACTGGTGCAATTTAACACAGTTCATTTTTTTCTGAGCTTGAGTAATCATGGGAATGTTTTTCCACAACAGAATGATCATATATGTACATGTACATTTTTTAAAGTACAGCCATTACATTGAAGCAGTGATGAAGTTAAACCTAAAAATAGAGATTCTCCTTTTGGTTTTCTACACAATCTGACCTGCTATAGTGGGTCTTGGATGTTTTGTACTTCAGTTGTTGTATAAGCTGTTTATTTTAGTGTTAATTGTCCAGATGTTAGTTTTATATAAAAGTGACTTCACTATAGTATACATTACATCCATTTTCCCCTGACAGAAGATTATTTTTTCAAACATCTGCCCAGAAAAGGACATGTTCATGGTCTTCTATTGACCATGACAGATGTCATGCAAGTGACATGTACTAGGCCTTCAGTAGAGAATTTTCTTTTTTTTCCACTATTTTCTGCAGTGGAAAACTTTACTGTAGGCCATAAAAGAGAAATTAGAGAAACATCTGAGTATTCATGTTTTAATTCAGGTCTGAAGCAGTGTGCAATTGTAGAGGCCTTGCCTTAATATTTTTAATATGGCTTTTCTGTATGGACTTTTTTCCCCAAAGGGACTCTAACTTACACTTCCTTCATTTCTGACTGATGTGATGCTCCCCATAAACCTGCAGAGATGTTCTGCTCAAATCCCCTGAAGTGCAGTTTCATCACACTATGATTTTAATGTTGCACATGTAAAACGGGATTCTTCTACCTGCACTGAACTTGCCTATACTATGTACTAAGGAGGACTTAAGATGTGGGTTTAAACTGACTTGGTGCAGGAATGAGCAAAAGAAAAGACTACAAAGACATAAAGCTGTGGCTTTTGGGCTTATTGTGAAAAGCTTTGTACCACTCCTGTTACCTCTAGACAAAGGGGATGTTGAACTTCTAAAACTGCCAGTTCAAGTCCTTGATTAAATTTGTAAAGTAAATCAGTAAAAGAAAGAATGATGCTTTTAGTTGCGTGTGCAGTTCCCCTGTTCTGGTAATAATCTTTTCAATGATCGTGAGTAAAACTACTGTCTCCTAGTGTGCTGTCTACATCAGTTGGTGTGAAACAGCATATTGCTATAATTTAATATACTGTATTTGCAACTTTCTAACATGAGATCGTGTTATTTATTTCTGTCTTGACTGGTGCTTTTGACATTTTATCATGGCTAATGAATACAAAAGTAATAAAACACTTCCAACCTTATTGGTCAATTGCTTTTTTTAAAAATAGTATAAACTGAAGCAAATATTTGAAGAATATATAGACACTAACATCACAAAATTAAATAAAAGCAGCAGTGACATGAAATATCTGAAATTTTTTAAACTTTCTGTAGCACAATGTAACTTGCATTGTCAACAGTGACTTTTTTCCCCTGTAGTTGCTGTTGATATGCCAATGGTATCTTAACTCCACTGAGATAAATGGCTGTGTATTTGCTATTCAAATTCTGTAAAAGGAAATGTATTTTGTAATATGCATTGCACAAGAGGTTAAATGCCAATGTGAGCTGTCCTGTGTAACTTGAGCTAGAATATGAGGCTGATCAAAACGAAAACTTCTAGGCTTCTGAATCACTTCAGATGTCTAGTTTGTTACAATTGAGTCTAAATTATTGATAGCTAAACCGTAAACCCTTATGCAATGCTTTGGAAGAGTATCCCTGTATGGAGTGTTACAGAAGGGGTAGCCTCAGTGCCCAAAAAAGCCACTGCAACTGAGGAGTACCTTGACTTTAATAGTGGCTGCTACCTACTTGGGTGTTACAGGAGCAAAAGCTGCCTGAACCTACTAACTGCTTCTGTCCAGCCCTGTAGTCATCTCTGAATGCTGCTGCAGAGAAAGCCTGGTACACAGGGTTCTGTGGATTGTGGCCTCTTCATGGTTGCTGGATTCTTCTCAGTTTGTATTGAGTCTCTGACTGCTTACAAAATGCAATGGGAAACTGCATGAGTCCAACAGAACAATGTTGCTAGAGCATCTCCCAAGAATCCATGGCTCCCTACCTGGTGTGAATGACCTATAAAGCTGTTGGCTTGTACAGTATTCCCCATTAAAATGCATGCAAGCATACAGGAAAAACTGCTACTTCTTGTTAACAGAAGTTAATTCTAGTGATATTTGAAAATGACAGTATTACAAGCACTGTAATGGTGAATTAACTTCTATTGCGAGCCTTCTCTAGAAACTCTGTGAAGTAAAATGGAAGAATTGTTTTCAAAAAAAAATACAGAAATTAAAATGCATAATTAACATTCATTAAAACAGGGAATCCATTATGGTGGAATATGTAAGATTCTTTGAGTGGTTTAATTCCATTAATACTTGTAACTTGTAGAGGATTAATAATTGGAGTGACCATGGAAGATTGGTCCATGCTACAACTTCCATTGTGGCTCACATGAGTAGAAATGTTTGCAACTACTATTAGTGGAAAATAAGCATAGCTTCTGTACCATTGTTAGAATTGATGTTCCCAGTCATTCTGTTGCTTTGATTAGGACCACCCTCTGCTGTCCTTAACTTAATGAAGGAAGGATCAAGGTTTAGATGGGTATTGCTACTGCTTTGTTTCTTTTGGATAATATGGATTTTGGGACAGTGTTGTATTATTAGTCTTCCAGCAATAGGAATAGCAGAATCTGTACTAAATGACAAGGAGTTTACCTTGTAGAATCTTTTGAATGTCTCAATTCTGAAATAATTGTTCTGGTATTCTTTCCTATTTCCCTCACTGTCTACATGCATTGGAATAATAGTGAACCCCTAAACAGCTTATGTTCTTTGGCTCTGTAAAAAGATTCATAAAAGTTGGCTTTCATAGCTCTACGTGGCGTGTTGCTGAGTGTTGGAGTTTGAACTCGTTTATTGGGTTACCCTGTCCAGCCTGTGATGATGCGTGATTGACCTCTGCAACAGATTTTGCTAGATCTCTTATTCAGGCTAATTTTAAATGTATTGGGCAATAAAGTTTCCATAATGTCCCTTCAGGGACTGAATAAGACTTACTCTAAGAAAGTTTTTTTTCTGGAACTCAACCTAATAGATATTTTCTTTTTGAATGTATTTCCATTATTTGCATCTGCATTTACTTTTCCATTATAAATGGAAGTGCATTCCCTTTGTGGTGTTTAGACTTTCCACATAGCTGCAGATTAATGAGTATTGATTCCCTGCTGACCTAACATTAATAGGAGGTGCTTGACAAATACAAAAATGTAAGGATAAATATCCTATTATATTTAAAACACAAATTTACTATTAAAGTTGGAGCTTGGAAAACACTGTTTCCTTTAAGTGACTCCGCATGTTATAGTTTAGAGTGTATTTTGGCTTTTTCCTCTGTTTCTGTACTGTTTTTTAGAAGCACATTTTGTCTGATATTTAGCTTCATGAAGCAAAGAATTTGTTTTCCTTTTTTATCCCTGTATAATTTTACACTTTCAAAATGTAGCATTGCCATCCTTAAATGGAATTATGAGAGGGAAATAGAGTTCCAGCTTGATTAAAATTGCATGCATTTCAATTGTATGTGGAGGTGGCTGGAATCAGTACAAACACCGTACTGAAGAGGCAGAAAGACACAAGGCATGTCACGCTGTGCACTGCAGTGCTGCAGTATCTTTTTTCCATTGTCATCTATGAACTGCAAAACTGTAAAAAACTGAAGCGATCTATGTATGTGTTTTCTGAAACTCAGGTCAAATACAGAGGCCTACCGTGTCACCTCGTGCGAGCTGGTTTTTGTAATGCCTAGTGTTCCGGGCAGTTGCAAGGGCACAGCTGCTGTGTGCGTGTACTACTTAGGGGCTTCCAACTACCGAGGGGGAGTCCCGCTGTGAACACGCTGCACAATGCGGCGGGGTGCTGTAGTTACCGACACAGGGCTGTGCTGTAAGCCGTGCTTCCGTCAGGTTTTATTTACAGGTTATCTCATCTGGATTTTCTACACGACCAAAGCTTCCAAGGCATGCTGGAAAATTGTTCCACAAGCCCGGCTTTCATTCTGAAATGTTGTTAATTAGACGAGCTTCAGCGGTACGTACACGTACGTACCTGTTCGTATTCTTCTGTCAGACAACTCGGCCCCCGCCCCCGCCCGCTCGGCTCTGCCGAGGCACCGAGGACGCGCGCGCTTCCCCCGGCCGAGCGGGGCCCCGTGCTGCGCG
>VXAL01017096.1:284720-336812 GCA_013399475.1 Chauna torquata
CGCGCCGTGACAGGGCTGCAGCCGGGCGGCGTTACCGCGCTGGGATCCCCCGCGGCTTCGGGGCGCTCCCCGCGTTGTCCCCGGAGGGCTTTGGGCCCGCCCCGGGGGCCGGGGAGCGCCCGGCTGCGGCGCCGGGGCCTGCTGCGGCGAGGGGCCGGGGGACGGAAAGGGCCTGCCGGGCCTGTTCGAGGGAGACCCGGCTTTGAACGGCCTCGGGAGCGGGAAGGGGTTTTACCCGGATGAACAGTACCTTAAAATGACCTCGAAGCGGCCCTTCCCAAAAAAATTAAAAGCCCAAAATAAACAAATAACTAAAGGGTGGCCCGCTCGCCTCGGCGCAGCAGGGCTTCCCCGAAGGCCGCGGGGCTCGGGGCAGCACCAGGCCCTCGCAGGGGCCTGTTGCTGCGGCTGCGAAATCTGTGCGGCCGCGGATAAAGCGCCGCCGCTTACAGCGTAGTGCTCTGCTTACCTTTCACCCACTTCGACGGGTGACAAATGCTTTCCGTTCCTTTGAGATGACAAGGTGATGACTGCAATTAAAATAATTACTGAAATACACGTTCTCGGATGGCAGATGGCCAGCTGGAGACTAAGCCTCGCTGCCTGTAAGGAGTGAAAGATACCGCATCTCTTTCCTCCTCCCCTGCTTTCGGCTAGGGCTGTGGAATATATGGACCTATTTTTATTTAGGCGGTGTGATTACTTGTGGTGAAACAATAAATGTTTTGCATCACGGCTTTTAGGTTGCTAGATGCTTGGCAGTTTTATTTGTTGGACTTGTGAGTCTCTTATGACAACATTTAGCCTTTTTTGTTTTTAATGAAATTGCTGTGTGAAAGAATAACTTGGGACTAGTAAATCAATCCATCTATTTATCACTAGCAAAATGGTCTCAACTTAAAAGGCTCTGAAGCAGCCTTTGCATTAACGGTGTGTTTTTAAATTATACTTCATGTGGCTTAAAAGAGATACTTGTAATAGAAAGCACATTTGTATTTTCTGATTAATAAACGGGTTCATCGTATTTCCTGTCTCTTCACTCTAGAGGTTGTTGCATTTAAAAGGGTGTGCGTAATGTCTTTGTTTCCAACACCTAAAATCCTGTAATTAAAGAGTGCCCAAACGTAGTCAGAATGAGATGGAAAGAAAAGTCTGATACAGTTCTTTGTTTTTAAATTCTTCTTTTCTCCTCAGATATGGCAATCTGCTTTAAGCACTCTGAATCCAAACCCTACCGACAGCTGTCCTCTCTACCTGAATTACGCCACTGTGGCCGCTTTGCCTTCCAGGGTCAGCCGACACAATAGTCCATCTGCAGCTCAGTTCATCACCCGCCTGGTTAGAAATTGTCTTCCAGGAGGTGTCAACAGATGTATTGTAGTAAGTGGCTGTTTGAAAATGCTTCTGGTGAAATGTCTAGTAAAGTATTTTGTCAACGTTTCAGGCTTTTAGCTGTATCCAAGGAGACTGGAGGTGGGCACATTTTACCAATATAATTATACCAGCATTTATAAATGGTTTTGCACTGGAGCGTAAACAAGACCTAAGTATAAGAGCTTATGCACGGTCACAACAGTTGGAAGGAATTAAGGATTGATATGTATGGAATGTTTTCAACCAGGAATGTCCATGCAAACGGAACCAGTAGTGAATTTTTTCAAACTAGGATTTAAGACATTAGTACAAGATACATATCGTGCTGTAGAAGATTGACATGGACTGCATGCAGAGTACTATGTCTACATTGCTTAGCCTATTTTAGATGCCTTGAGTTAGTCAAGAAGTTTTAAAAGTCTTAATGCAAACTAATGCTCCAGCATGAATCCTGTGCAGGAAAAGGTCTTGCATTGCTTTGGTCATCTTCTGTATGAGCCTGATGAATTTGTGATTTTTTTTCTATGGCTCCTCCAGATTAATTCAGCATTCCAGCTTATTAGAGAAAGCTCGTATAGTTGGTGTCAGTAACAAAATCTAATTGTACTCTTCACTTGGAAAACTTATTTGCAAGAGCAATAATTCTACTTACATTTTTTTCCCTTATAGTTGAATTTGGAGATGTTTAACTAAAACTGCTTTCCATTGGTATTTTCTGTAATGAACTTCAGAAAAATATTTTACATGTTAAAAAGGTTTGGATTAATATTGACCACATTCTCATATCATTGCTGTCTTTGTTTTATTTGTTTTGAACACACATTGATGGTTCCCTTGCTTTTTTGTCTCGATCTGTAGGCTAACCTGTGTTAATTAGACAAGTGTAATTAAAGCAGTCCAGATCTCTTGTAAGAACTACTAATTACTACACAGTCAAGTCCAGGAAAGTAGTTCATTTCCATGTGAGAAATGAACTGAAACAGTTCAGTTTGGTGCTGTTTGCACTTCTCCCCCATCCACGCAAGGTGTGATGTACGAGTATGTCTCCGTTCAGATATCAGTTCTTTTCCTCTTTGCCAACACTATCACAGATAATGGATCCTTTTAAATGTAGCCTTCCATGTCCCTAACGTTATCTGACTTGTTTGTCTTCTGGCTGTTGTTTCAGATGGTCTGTGAGCGGTCTGAAGTTTTTGCTTCTGCTTGTGCATTGGCCAGGGCTTTCCCGTTGTTCACACATCGATCCAGTGCATCAAGACGCACAGAGAAGAAAACTGTAACAGTAGAGTTCTTCCTAGTTGGACAAAACAATGGACCAATAGAAGTGGCAACACTTAAAGTAAGCAGTTGTGGTTTTTTTGTTTTTGTTTTTTTCACTGTCATCAGTTGTTTTCATTATTCCCTGAAATCTTTTTTTTATTATTTTCTTCAATTTTTTGCATGCCCAAATGCATGTGCCTCAGACTACAAATGGAATAGGTGTTCTTTCTAAAGTAAGAACTGTTCCTAGATCAAAGTTCCTTGAAATTGTTCAGTTCAGAGCATGCACAAGTAGAAATATTGAACATATTATTGCAGCAAAGCCTGAAGATGTTATTCAGAATTTACATTTCAGGGGTGAAAAGCAACAAGCAAGTAGCACAAAGAAAATTTCTCTTTTGTCATGTTTATCGTAGGTGCAAATAGTAGGTTTTTAGAGTTTAATGTTACGTTACCTTCAGTGTGGGGGCTTCTCTCTTCTGTTTGGGCAAAATCTGTCTGTGGTTGTGCAGGTGAGTCTGCATTGACATCACTAAGAGTTGTTTATTCTAGGATCATGTATGGCTTCTGATATTTCTGTGTGATGTACCTCTTTGGATGAGTTTTTGTAACAAAACTGTAGCCAGAAGCAAAACCCCTAAAGAAATGGTCCAGCCTGGGGATGAGCTATACATAGCAGTTCAGTATTTGTCTGTCATCTTTCAATAACAGATAATCAAAGATTGTTTCCTTTGCACCTGACTGTTATAGAGAAGAAACTCCACATCAGGTGACCTTTAGTATTCTAGGCCATTCATCTTCAAGATCGTAACTTAAAAGCTTTTCCAAGTTTTGCAGTTAAGCTGTTAGGCAACTTCCAGTTCAGTGCTCCAGATTCTGTATTTCAGTACAGGTTGACATTTGCTTAGCTGATCAGTCAATGAGGTTATAGAAATCCATTAAAATCGTTGGCAATGGATCTGATTGAGGAGACAATGTTGCTACATCTGAAATTCGCAGAATTGCAGCTTTAATGTTTTGTTTTTTTTTCCTTCAGTATCTTTTCCTACGTATTTTGTCCTTATTCTACTAAATGAGTTGGCTACAAAAAATGATGCCAGACCAGTTTTCAGGAAAGTGACAAAGAGAAATGTACTACGAGTACAACACTTGATCATTGAATTTTTCCATACCCCAAAATACGTTTAAAAAAAAAAAAAAGCCTGGTGTCAAAAACCAATTCTTTCAGATAGGTAGATTCTAAACCACTTGGGTTATTTATAACTAAAAAACAAAATGATTTCTTCCTCCTTTTCTTCCCCTTGACATCAATGCCAAAACTACTACTGGCTTCCTCCAAGCTAAATTTTCACCCCTTAAATTCAACCAGCACCAGAAAACTAGTGTATAGCATGGACGAGGCATGTGGTATTGTTTTTTAGCTAAACCTGTCCCTAGGCATGTTGCAACGTTTTGCACCTACTGCATTGTCCATCCATAATGGTGAGGTCTAGCAGGGATTGTCACAGTTTTATAGCGCAATTACTAAAGTCTGCCATTATCCAGGTTTTCTTGAGTACCCTGCAAGCTAAACCCAGGCACAGATTATTTCTGTAAATCATATCAATTCCCAAGGCTTTCAAGTTTGGGTTAGAGTACATCCTTTTACCTGCATGGCCCTAGTGGTGAATCACTCCAAACAGTCTGGCTCCTGAGGAGGTTCTTATCCCTTTAGGGGAAGTAAAGCAATCAAAAGTAATTGTAGGGAATCAGGCATCACTCCAAAACAAGCCAAGGTTTATGAGTCTGCTGGGATATGGAATATATAGAGTCCTTAGGCCAGTCTGGCCAAGCCAAACTTCAGATACCTCAGCATGAATAACTAGCCAACACACCAGATTCCTTTGAAACCCATCTCGACTTGCCCTTCTGCTGTGTGTGGTCTTGAGTGTAGTGCGGCTACTGGAAAACTTGAACAAAGTTTCCTTCCACCTGATCTTTTTTACTTGAAGTTGTTGATTTCCAGGAGTTAAAAGTTAAAGCTTAGCCTCTGGTGCCTCCATTGTCCTTTTTGCTGGGAGGATACTTCTTTAAGGGAACGGCCTCAGTATGCTCTCTGTGGACCATTTTGATTCAGTCCACTCTTGCTTAGATACGTTTTTCACTCAGTCCAGGTGAAGGTCCATTAATTCTGCCACAGGAGCAAGGTAATAGATGCATGCATGTTTAACACAAATATTTCATGTTTCACATTTCTCATGGGCCTGCCGTATAGAATGTCTTATGGTAGTAATATATATTATACTGAACCATTCTGCCTGCTTTATACAAACTGCAACTTTCCTCATGGTACATCATGTAATCTCTGCAGGTTTCCAACACCAGTCGCCTACAAGTTCACTGTGGTTTCCTGAATTTTTCATCTTTTCTTTGCCCCCCTCCACCTTGCACTGCTTGGTCTTGCTTTGATAGTGGAGAAGGCTAATAATTTTGCAGTATCAATTCACTGTGAGAAGGAATCCAGTTGCTTAGAAATTAGAGCACAGGAAAAAATACCTTCTGCTTAACACATGTGAAAAGTAACAGTTAGCTTGGTTGACATTAATTAATACTGTACAACTACCTGTGATCTGTTGCAGTTAATCATTACTGTGCTTCAGAGGAACCACGTGTCCAGTGTAGGCTGCTGAGGACTAGATGCAAAGTTATGCAGAAAACCAACTAAACCAGGGCCAGTTCTCAAATGTCCTCACTTCTTTTCATAGTGTCTGGCAAGTGCTACAGAAGGAGTCAGACTGGCTGCTCGAATTGTGGACACCCCATGCAACGAGATGAACACAGATAACTTCCTGGAGGTAGGCAATACAGCTGATGAGTAAGAGTTACTTATTGGAAGTCTTGACTACAGTAATCAAGAGCTAGTGTTCCTATCACTTCAGCAAAACCTTTATGTCAGCTGTAGAAGACATATTAAAGAACCTGTTCAAGGATGCTCAGGCTATTTCTTTAGCCATTAATATTTAGTACAACTTACCAAAGTTGGAAGGAAGTGGATCCTAAAGCTTCGTGTAAGGAACTGAGAGTCAGAAGAGGTGATAACACAGGCTCCTTTGCCAGTGCTAGTGCTTTCTTAAACCCTATGGTGATAAGTTTCTGAAATCATGGGACAGAAGTTGACACATTTACAAATCAACTTATTATAAAGATCTGGAAAGCTGTTGAGAGTGAAAATACTCCTGTCCTGTTTCATCATGGTCCAGTAGAGTAAACAGCTGGCTTTTACCTCTGAAGATTTCTCTTCCTGGCAGAGCTTAAAGGTCAGATTTGCATTTCATGCAGTAGTAAATAATTGAGGATGTCTCAGTGAAATTAGACCATTGAAAACCAGCACCAGTCCCAGGATAGTGAATGTTTGTATGTGTATACGTGCAAAAATCACATAAAACCCGTGCATGGGTGCATCTCTACTGTGGAAAGACACAACTGTGTCCTTCTGATGACTGACTGACACTGTCCTTTTTCTTTTAATGATGAAGGAAATCAAAAAAGTTGGCAAGGATCTTGGGATTACTCCTACCATTATTCGAGATGAGGAGCTGAAAGAGAGAGGCTTTGGAGGTATATCTTGTTGAAAATTCAGCTTTTTTCCTAGCAGTTAGTTGGAATACTACTTCATCTCCATTGTAATGTTTTGTTTTTGCATTTCTTAAGCAGTTTTATAGCCCATAGTATTCCAAGGTGTTTCACAGAAAATAGCCAGAGATTGCTTTCTGCAGTCTTTCTTGCCTACAAGTGCCTTAATTCTCTTGTTTTCCAGGTATCTACGGGGTTGGCAAAGCTGCTCTGCATCCTCCAGCCCTAGCAGTTCTCAGTCACACTCCAGATGGTGCTACGCAGACCATTGCATGGGTGGGCAAAGGTATTGTGTATGACACTGGAGGACTCAGCATTAAGGGAAAGGTACATAAACACTTCTGCTGTCTTTGCTTACTATGTCATTTCCTGATGGAAATAATTCGGTTAACGTCCATAGAAACCAAAGCATATTTATTTGAGTAAACATTTGATTTACCATCATCTGTGCAGACACAAACTACCAGGAGAGAAGACCATATAGAATTCAAGGAACGTTTTACAGAGCAATTAAATAGCTACATGGTATTTTGCCCCCTAAGTATTGCACACTGCTAGTGGAGAGCCAGAAACAAAGATGTGTCATTTCTGATTTCAGAGACAGATCCAAAGCCCATTTGAGTTGACCTCAGTGCGTATCTTGTAATCAGCCTTTTTTCTTTTTTAACAAATGAGCAGCAGAGGCTTAGTATTTTCCAGTTCTAAGGCAAGATCCACCAAAGAGCAGATGTGCGTGTGTTCCATGTATCTGTTGTGGCTGAGCACTGTCAAGACCAGAGTTACAGAAGCACCAGAAATACTAGTTTTAGCAGGCAGTACTGTGAAACTCTCTTTTAAATCAAAAATAATTAAAAAAAATCTCTGTGGTTCTGTTTAAATAGACTACTATGCCTGGAATGAAGCGAGACTGTGGTGGAGCAGCTGCAATCTTGGGTGCCTTCAAAGCCACTGTAAAGCAAGTAAGTAAAATGTGTTAATTGGTATCTTGTAGCCTAGGATTGCCAAAGAACAGGCTGGCTTTTGGATGTATTACCAGATGTGGAGGCCAGCCCATTCCTAAAGTTCTGACCTGCCACTGCCTTTAGTGATCTTGGGCCACTCTGCTTTTTATGCTATTTCAGAAAAGCATTTCAAATCTTTGCTGGTATCTTGGGAATTGTGAGAAATTGGTTAAGTGCTAATTTTTTATTCCTAGAGTCTTTCTTGAACTTCATGGTCTGTTTTGAGGATTGAGTTGATTGTAGTTCCTTGAATCAGATTCATACCTGAGTTATCCAAGTATGAACAAATCCCAAAGCTTAAACAAAGCTTTGGGATTTGGAGCAGCTCTTGTCCCCTTAGCAAAGAAGAGGACAAGCAGCTCTGGGATATGAAGTCTCTATCCATATTCCAAATCCTGCACCAGTTCTAATATTAACCTAATAGGGAAGTGGCAGTTCTACTCTCATCAGGAGCTGCTTATTGGTTTGCTTCTGTGGTCAGAAAGTAGTAGGGGAGCTGAGAAGAAGCCAAGCATTGAAATATGAAGAATTTTTTAAACGTACGGTATGCTTTAACAATATGAACTGGGGAGATGAAGTGGCTGCTGCCAATAAAACTCTGCCCTCTCCACAAATTCAGTCACTGAGTCTCGCTGACAGAGCAGCTATTGCCTCCAAGGAGTATCCAAAGTTCAAAGAATTTGTACTGCTGCAGATTAATGTGTAGATCTGATGGAAGCTTTGTCCAGGGGATGATCATTGCCAAATTCCCATTTCTCAACAGTTCAACTCTGTGCCTTGGCCCTAGCAGCATGTTTGATGTGGAAGGATTGTAAACTTCACAGTTATCTGCTGAGACTTAAAATTGAAAACACATTTCTGAGCAGCTTCGTAGGGAAAACTACTAGCCTTCCATAACTTAAGTTCTTCAGAAAGTTAGATCACACATTTCCAAGGGACAAAAGCTAGGACTATTACAATGCTTTGGGAGAGTCTGGGGAAGCCATGCATGTGGTACGCTCTTTGAGTGATTCAGTCCTTGTTTCAGAAGTATGTGTGCATGTAATTATCTGCACTGACAAATTGCATTTACAATCACAGTAGCTGTGAATGTAAGTCATCAGTTATTTCATATGCAAGAATGAATAAACCTGGTAGTAATGTGTTTGGACAAACTGAGCCTGAAGAAGGTGTTATACCTCACAAGAAGTCTGTGCCTTCATATGTAAAAACAAAAGAATGATGTAACTGCTTAATATTACAACCCCATGGAGGAAGACCTGTTAATTAAATCCTTGCAGAAAATGTATTAGATAGGCAGTGGAAACAATTTGGCCTTGTTACTGTTTCAAGACTTTTTTTTTTTAAGGCTTTCAAGAATAATATAAATCTGGAAGAGGTTTAAATTAGCTGCACTTTGTCAAAAAGACTGAAGTTTAAACTGTTGGATAGAAAGCTCAGTAGGAAGAGGGGCAGAGGTTATTATCCATCTTCAGAAAATATCATTTGCTGTTCAACAGTTTTAGAGTGTGATTTTAAAAGCCTTTGGATAGCAAGATCAAGTGAGTGATATTTCCTTCAAAGATGCATTTTATCCATTGTGAGCTTTCCAACATGATGGAGGGGAGAAAAACACACAAATTTTTGAAATCCTTCTCACCTCCTGCGTGTTAACATAGGGAATCCTGCTTTTAAACAGCTACAGAAGTAATGAGATTCAGTAAAAGGCAGCTGATAGTGGAAGCAGGTTTCCACTTTTTGATTGTAGATTAACCACATCTCCCACTTGGAGGAGAAAAATTTGGTGCAATTCAGTAAGAGATTCTTAACAGAGTGTTTTTCTGTTGCACAGGCTATATTGGAAGAGGAAAGGATCATAGATGGAAGGGTATCTCATCTACAATGCTTTTTTCCCACTGGCTGAACTAGCAGCTGTAAAGTTATTTTATGGCTTCTAGAGGCTGCCCGTTATTTTTGAAAGGCTTTGATTGACGCATATGCCCTTTGGACTTTAGAACATGGGCTGATTCAGCAAGTCCAGATTTCTTCAGCTACAGGACTTTTATCAAAAGATTCACAGTAAAACTGACCGTTTTCCCTAGGAATTTTTTTAGTTTTTAAGGCTAACTATCCCAGCTGAGGAGGAACGATGCTTTTATTCGTTAAGTGCTGCTGTCTCACTTTCTGTTCATAGGATCTCTCCACACAAAATAATCATTGTATAAACAAAATCATCATACATTTTAAAATACCATCCGTAACCATATAAGCACTTGATTTTGAACCAAAGTAAAGTAGATGGGATCTGGCAGAAGAGGGAAGCTTAAGAGGTAAGAAGAGTTTGAAAATGCTGTGTCCTTCCTAGCAGGAGTTACATATTTATGTGAGCGAGAAAGAGGGAGGGAGAGAGAGAGAACAACTAATCTTAGCCATGGATATTTTTGCTTTCACATGTAATGGGAGAGGGTAGATACTGGTAGTATGTATCTGATGTGTGGTCCGTGGTCAGGTTCTGACCTGTGGTCCAGGCTGGATTCTGTGCAGCAAGCTGTATTGCTGGCAGTTGATAGATCCACTGAGACGTGGAAGAGCACGATGTTCCAGGACTGCCATGGTCAAAGTTGCTTTCCAACAAAATTCCCAGAGATGGAATCTGTTCATCTGGGGTTTTGTTCTTAGGAAAGTATACAGTTCACAAATGGCTACATATTAGCATTTATTATTTCCATCCTTTTCCATTATTACTGTAGGCTCTCCTGCAATATTGCAGAAGTGATAGGAAGGAGCTTGGTTTCTCAGGTGGCCCCTATTGGAGACTAAATAAAAGTGGTGGAAAATATAGGGTTTGGAAAATAATCTCAGGCATCCTGACTGGTTGCATAATATGCAAGCCTTTGTAAGTGTCACGTTGAAAGCGTCTGTTCCTTGGATCTTGCCTTATAACTAGAAAAAGTGAAGGGGTTATAAAGTTCAAACATAGTGTTTTTGATCTCCGTTCTGAGTCTATGTTGGAGTTGTACTGAAATTAGATGAGTGAAGTGTCGCATCTTTGGAGATGTATTCAGCTGATTTTCATTCAGGGGTAAGGTGTGTTTTTGGTGAGCCCAGCAGTTTGCTGGTGCTTTCAGTGGGCTTTGGAATTGTGCTCGTGATGATCTTACTGAAGCTGGCTGTAATTTGCACAAAATGTTCTTCCTAGAGAATCACATCCGGCTAAACATAACCCCTCCAGTTGCATCTGCGCACTGCATGTAAAGGACATTTTAATTCAGATACCTTGCCACTGAGAGAAGATTGTACTGGTCACTGCTCAGTTGGCAAAGGCTCTCTAGATCCATCCCTTCCCTGCTGGTCTCTTGCATGCATGTAGGGCTTCATTCATTCTCCAGTGAAAACTCTAAAGCTAGTGTTACATATTTTTGTCTCCCCTGCTTTCTGTAACTCTTGTCCTCAGCTTCAAGGTAAAAGACATTTATCATAGATTTCCCATGAAATTAGTGGCGTTGCTGCCAAAAATTATAATCCCGCGTTGATTTATGTCCGAATAAATGAGTTTGGTGTGAGTTGAAACCCATTTCTCTCCTATTGTTATTACAGGGTTTTAAAGACAATCTTCATGCTGTTTTTTGTTTGGCTGAGAATGCAGTTGGACCACGTGCAACAAGACCTGATGACATTCATGTTCTTTACTCTGGAAAGTAAGATTGTATCTATCCCTTTCCCAGAAACGTTGAGAGGAAATAATCTTTGGTTCTATTTATCTGAGTACCATACAGATTGTGAACCTCATCAGCTTCCCTAAATATTGATAACAGGATTTCAGACAGCCGTAGTAGTGAGTTTTCGGTGTGCTTAGAGTGTCCTGTTGGGTATGTAAATGCATATCAAAATACATACCATCTATCATGGGCTGAAGTTTCCTTAAAGCACTCAGGTTTATGCATTTGTTCCAGAATGACCAGTTTTCCGTGTCCATCTGTAATCTATACTGTCTCAGTCGCACCAACAGGCTAGCACTATATAAGACTCTCATGTGCTTTTAAACCAAGTATGATACTTTTTTGTATAGCAGTAATTAGTAAAATCCCAGCCCGACATACTGGGCGTTAGATAGGCCTGATGGGTAGACTCGACCATGAGGACAGTACTGTTACAACCCTTTTCTGGGTTTGCTCTGTCTGGATGCTTGCAGCTGTGGAGTAAGCAGCAATACAGTCTTGCAGAGTCAAGTAAGAAGGTACATTAGGTTTGAGTCTGCTTTCTAACCCAGTATTCTAGTCAGGATAGATGAGTCTTAACTTGCAGCCTGAAGCGTTGTATTAAATGCCCTCTCTTCTTCCTAGAACTGTTGAAATCAATAACACTGATGCAGAAGGTAGGCTGATACTGGCTGATGGAGTAGCTTACGCATGCAAAGATCTTGGAGCTGATATCATTCTTGATATGGCCACTCTTACTGGAGCTCAGGTATTGATACAGACCTGGACAGGGGATGCATCCTTTTAGTGTCTATGCATCATACTCATCTTTGTCTCTGTCCTGCTAGTCTTTGGGGGAAAGTAGATATTATGAACTGTTGTGCCTGATGGTGGCTTCCAAAACTTGTGCAAGAGAAAATTGCCATCAGTAACAACAGTAAACACTTGACATGTGCCATCAGTTTTACTTATAACTGCATTACTCAGGCAGGCTTTCTGTTGTCTTTTTTTTTTTTAATGCAACTTTTATGCTTTTGCATACTTGAAGAGAAAGTGGTGTTTTTCTGATGACATTAGCAGCTGATGCAAGTGATCCAGTATTCAATGTTTGCAATTCAGTAGCCTTATAATTAGCAGAACTGATTCAATGATTAGTGATCAGGAATTTTCTTGTCCATAAAGTGGAGTACATTGGAAGTCATACACAGTGTGACACATGGGTAAAAAATTAATGCTATTGGTTTTTTTTTTGAAGTCTTCCTGTTTTGTAGAAGATGATATTGGTGAGCAGTGATTTTTGTAGTTTAATTTTCTAGAAAATGAATTGGTCTTCACCTCAGGAGGAGAAGTGGTGGCAAATTTTAGAAGTATGTATGTTGCATACATTGGAGCAAACATCAAACTTCTGAAAGTTTCCCATCACTGTCCTGCTAAAAAACTGATGTGATGGTGGCCTCTGGGTTTTGTAGATCTGAAAGGAAGTAGCCTTTCTGATGAATGAGGATGTTACATTCAGAATATTTGTGTGATTGACACACATTGCTGGGGTATTGTGTGCGTGTGTGTGCGTGTGTGTGCGTGTGCGCGCGCGCGCGCGCGCGTGTGTGTGTGTGTGTGTGTGTGTGTGTGTGTGTTAAATATTTATAACTCATTGCTGATTTAATTTTATGTCTAAGGATAAATAATTGTCAAGTGGTAAAGTTTGTTTGCTCAGAGTAATTTGAATAGGCCTGACAAATGTGGGCTGTTTCACTGCAGAAGGGATTTTAAAAGTTTCAGCAGTAGCTAGAATGTCTTTGGCTACATTTGTAACACTACCTTCTTTTGTCAAGTACTTTTGAGATGTTTTTTCTTGGTGGTTCTGTTAGATGGAAAGCAGCTGTGCTGTTAATGCTGAGAGGGAATAGTACAGAATTACTCAGCACTGTTGGGATGCCTCATTCCTGATTTTGTCATGTATCTCACTAGGGAATTGCTACAGGAAAGTATCATGCTGCTGTCCTTACCAATAACGAAGAGTGGGAAAGGGCTTGTGTTAAAGCTGGCAGGAACTGTGGAGACTTGGTCCATCCTCTTGTGTATTGCCCTGAGCTCCACTTCAGTGAGTTTACCTCTGCTGTAGCTGATATGAAGAACTCTGTGGCAGTAAGATTTTTTTTCCTTACATTTCTTTTATTAGATAAAAATGTGCTCCTATATGTATTCTGGATAATGTGTTGATCTGTTGATAGCTGTCTGAAAGTTCTTCCTGTGGAATGTGATCTTTTAGAAATGGACCGTGTAAGGACCTCAAAGACCATTTAATTGGGGATTTTGCAGGCTAAAAGCCACTACACTGATATTTAGCATCAATTTTAAACAGGGTAGCAAAGTTATCTATGGGCTGCTTGCCTTTTAAACATAGCCTTAAAGATGAATGCTAATTCATCATGCTAATTCCTGGATGGAGACCTTTTAAGAAGTAAAATCAAGTATTCTT
This sequence comes from Chauna torquata, assembly GCA_013399475.1. Lineage (NCBI taxonomy): Eukaryota > Metazoa > Chordata > Aves > Anseriformes > Anhimidae > Chauna > Chauna torquata. The sequence continues at coordinate 298,124 of VXAL01017096.1, forward strand.
CAGATTGTATATAACCATCAGAGACAGTAACTGGGAATGCAAAAGCCAGGAAATTGAGGACAGAGACGTCAGGGATTTCTGCAGCTGCTTTTGCAGCATTTGAGAGTTACAGTGTGCAGTAAGTTCCAAACACTGGAGAAATGAGTTTGGGCAGAAGAAGATAAGAGCAGGACCAGATTCCTACCAGGAATTAACTCAGAGCATTTACAGTATACTTGATTAGCAAGACTGGGTTTTAGAGCCATTCATTGAGCTTTGAATTAGATTTGCACAACTGTCTTTTCTGTAGTCAAGAAGACAACATTGACATTTTCTTTTTTTTCACGACCAACTGTATTTTTGTTTCTACAGGACCGAGACAATACTCCAAGCTCCTGTGCTGGGCTCTTCATTGCTTCTCACATTGGCTTTGACTGGCCTGGAGTCTGGGTCCATATAGACATTGCTGCCCCTGTTCATGCAGTATGTTCATATGACTTCTGACATTTTACCCTTCTTACTTGCAAGGAAAGAAAACTGCAGATACTCTGAATTCTTTGCCATCAAATGCAAAGAGAGAGTTAGATGGAGACAAGTCCTTCAGGAAAGCATTGACTCTTCAGCTGTGCTGGGGATTTCTTTGTTTTGGCAGCTTTATATTTTCCTATTTTTCATTATGGTTTTAAAATATTCTAAAGATCACTTTAATCAGCTATGTCTTTATAACTGCAGATTTCAACAACTTGCCTGCTTTCTGTTCTTAGGAATAATCCTAGCCTTCCATTTTCACCCATAGCGTTTTAAGGTGATTGACCAGAGCTGATTTTCCTGCAGACATTCAGCAGAGAAATAATTTATTTGCTCTTGGGGTTCCTCCTCCTCCTTTGGGTGGAATGTGTATTTTTTTCGCTGAAAAACAAGCCAATTTACTCCTCATCCCCTCCTTTTTTTTCTTTCTTTTTTTTTTTTTTTTTTTAAACCCAACTTACTCAGCTCATGCTCCAAATCCATGCTCATGTTGGATGGAACGTTCTCTGCCCTGAAGAATGCTAGCATAAGTCCATCCTCCAGTCAGTATGAGCTCTGTTCTCGTGAATCAATTGTTACGTTGGTTTAATCTGACAGGGACAGATTACAATAGCAGTAAGGATACAGAAGCATAAGCTAAGCAGGCTTGACAGGGACCCCAAGTATTTGCTGTGGCCATGCACTGTCGCTGCTCTTGATGTGAGTAGGTAAACTAAAACTAGCCCAGATTATACAATCTGAAATGTAAATTGTTTTTGTTTTTTCCAGGGTGAACGAGCTACTGGGTATGGTGTGGCTTTGTTGCTATCCCTGTTTGGAGGGGCATCTGAAGACCCTTTGCTAAACATGGTGTCCCCTCTAGGGTGCAATGGAGACTCTCCCACTGAGGATATGGAGAGGGATTCCAAAAGGCGGCGGCTGGTTTAATGCGCCCCCAGCCCTACGTGACGGGGTGCATGTGTTACCTCACTTTGCACTGATTCGTTCTCAAGCAATGAAAATGTCATGTCAGAAATTGCCATTTTTTTTACTATCATGATAAGATTTATTACTTGTTTCTGATAAAAACAGCCTGATTTTTTTTGTCGTTTTTTAAATTATTGGTGCAAACAGTTGCTGAACAATACCAGTGGTGCGGACTCCAGGCTCGACTAACTGTACCAGGAGGAGGGTGCATCCTCCTCTGAGCACCTCACAAAACCTAACAAAGTGCATTAATGCATGAGAAGCTCTCTCTGTTCTTAAGAAGCAACTGCAGTTCTTGCTTATAAAGCCTTCTGAATTACTTATTTTACATGAGGTTTTATCAGACATTTCTGCAGGCCCAACTACATCTCCAAACACAGGACAAGGAAAAAAACAGTGTAGGTTTGGCATATTCAATGACAATTTAACTTAGTAGCAAAGGAGATGTAATGAAAAAAGGCCTTTAGTTTTAAGAAGGTGCTGTTTCCGCATGTTTAATGTTTTTCTGAACAGTAAAATCTATGAGAGTGGTCCAGAGCATATCTCTGCTTAAATCTTTCACGTTCAAATTACAGAATGTATTCATGTTAAATGACGAAAAAAATAGGGGGCTGTGATTAAGTAAAATCGGTTTACAAAGCAGAGTGGCTTCTTGCCACTTAATAAATTTATTATTATTAAAGCAGCTTACATATCCCATGTGGTGTTTCATAGTGTTATTTACATTTCTGAGAACACTGAGTGCTCCAAACATTTGTGTGCGACTTCATTACTCTGTTCAAATTCCTTTTCCCAGCACTCATACATCTGAAAACAGACCCAACGCAGTAACAGCTTATACTGATTGGTGTGGTGCAGTTTTGAAGAACTTACACTGATTCACTTCATTTATTTGATTCAGCAGTAGTCAGGCATGCATAATATTAGTTTCTGTATAAGCTAGTCACAAGGAGCTTACAAGTAATAGTTGGCTTGGACACACACGGGAAATGACTTGCCCCAATTTATATAATGTCGGCAGCAGAGCTGGGAACAGAGCGACCAACTTTTAATCATTGCTGGTCCCTGCCTGGTGGATTCAAGCATCAACCTTTGGAAACATTTCTTGGCTCTAACAGTGTTGATGCTGAAAAATCTCACCCAGCACGCACTTTTGGCTGCTTTGCAGATAAAGTCAAGCTGAGTTGTGACAAATTACACCTTTCCCTGTGTCAGAGGTGATCTCTGGGGAGAACTGGTGCTAGGTTTTAGATGGAAGCTCTAACAGTGAGGTACACATCTGGTTTTGGCTTTGTCTTTTTGATTAAAGACCTTGTGAAAAGCCTAATGCAGAAGGAAGAAGAAATGTTTTGCGTTTTGGTTTTGTGGTTGTATTTGATTCATAGGCAGAATGTAATTTATTTTTTCAGAACTTCATTACTTCTTATATTTTCTCTATTGCTGTTTTGGCTTCCTGGTCCACTTCATCATAGTTTTAGGAGATCTACATAGAAATAAGAGTTACGTCTTCATTTATTCTAGACACTCAGTATAAAGCACTACCTGGTACCAAAAACCATTGCGGGAAATGTATTGAAGTGCTATTTTCATGTCTGACCACTGAAGCTAATGGCAAAATGTTCTAATTTCAGTGGTCTGAAATCAAGTCTTAAATCTCCATCCTGCAGAAACGCTCCTCGGATTAATCAGTTCTAACTTAGAAATTTACAGTGTTTTGCCAAAGTTAGGCAGGTTTTCACATAAACGGTGTTCTGCAGTTTTGTAGCATAGGATTCTAATATTCACTGAATGCTGCAAGTCCAGATAAAAGAGAAATGAGATTTTGATAACTGATTATGGTATTCTTCTCTTTTGCTGTTTCTCAAAGCACATCATACTGCTGCATTTAATTTGTAAGGCATTTAATAAAAGCCAACTATTAAAATCTAATATTAAACAAATCTAATGGGAAATATTTGAAAAGCAGTAGAAGAGAGAAATATTTAGCAAATCCGATGCTGAAAAACAGCTTATGTTTGCTTAAGCAGAGTAAAATAAATCAATCCAACACCTAATAAAGAGCAAAAGAGCTGATGCTTTCCGAGAAGGAGCTGTTTCAGAAAAGAAATAAAAATCAAGTCTTTCTTTTTTTTAATTCATAACATCTCTTGCTATTCTCCATGCACATTGTTATTTCCTCCTGCTTAGATAAGAGGTCTGTTCTCTAGTGCAGAACTTCGTGCCTATACAGGAAAATGATTTGTGAGCTTTATTTACCAAGTAAATAGTTTTCTTCTGTGATTCACAGATCTTGTGCTGGGATCATTCCTGTTAAGCTCACAGGGTTTCTTAGCCCCCTAATGGACAGAATTTTAGTTCCACTAAGACAAGCTTCCGCTACCTCCTGGATTTGCTTACTTTCCTTCAGGCGATGGACAATTTTAGCTTCTACTGCAGCATTTGCACTGAAGTAGCTTGGTATGAGGCCTGGAAAAAATCTAGAAAAGGGGAGATATCAAAACTGCTTTAGAAGTAGCAGATACAGCATCAGAACTTACGCACGGGATAGTTACCAGACGGAAATAAGCCTGTATCAAGCAGCACAACTGGAATTTGGTTTCTGCAACTGCCACCCATTTCTGCTAATAACTGCAGTCTGAGCACGTTAAAAAGCTCTATGATGTTCTTACTGCCTCTATTATCATCCTGACCAAGTGCTTCATGGTTAGGAACACATTTAACTGTATGGTCCCCTACATGTGACAAACCAGGGCTGTTACTCATAGGAAACAGTTCCAGGCAGCGGAGGTTTACCTCAGTGGGTTTAGGTGACCACAGCTGAAATACATTCTGGTACTACTTAGGCAACTTTAAATAGAAACATTCCTATGCTGGGCAGTGTGCACCTACGTAGCTTGGTAAAACTTTGGTAGGGCCAATGTCCTCCAAGCTGCAGGGTACCCTGGAGCAAGCCATCAAAGTTACCAAAGCTCCTCAGGGCTTACTGGGTTGTTGAAAATCACCTCAATATTTAAGCAAAGAAGTAAAACTTGGGGGCTCCCAAGCTCCAGCAGGTTCCCAGCTGAGCTCCTACTCCTTAGCTACCTTCTGAGCAACTACTGGAGGTGGAGCAAGGCCATGCAGGACCTGACACCAGGCTCAAGAACCAGCACAAAGCCAAGGAGGTGCCTCTCCAGGTTGTTCTCTAGGAATTACAGCTTGAATTGCTATAGCTGTAAAGTGTGGTGGGCCCAGCACTTTTAAAAGGAGATTGATAATTAAGCATAAGCCAATACACCTGGGAACGCAGGTCACACCTTCCCACCATCCTTAGTAGAAAAATAGGAGAGTGCCCACTGAAGAGTGCTTGTTTCTATGGCGTTAGTTCTCTACCAGTGCATGTTTTGTAGTGCCTTCCCAGAAAAATGCTGATATTGGCTCCTTCCTGGTCCCACTTAGTGCTATAACAGCTTGCTCCCTGAATTCCTTCTCCTTGTTTCTTCCTCTGGGCAGTGCTGAAGTTACCTGAAGATTTTCTGGTGGAAGCTGATGCGGGCATCAGGTGAGTTAGCGAGCTTCTCTGTTGTGGCCACCAGCTCTGGGGGCTGATGGTCTGCAGTGGTTCGGTGCTGCTCTGGGTGATAACAACTTCCTCTGGGTGGTAGCTTGCTATGAACTGCATGGCAGACTCGGGGAGGAAGGATGAGAGCAAGGAAGGAGCTGGTGGGATGAGCTGTGGGAGCAGAGCTGTCAGGAAACCAGGGCCCACTGTGCTCAGGAGAGCAGCTGCGGGTTGGAGGCTGGTGCTCTGGTGCACCAGAGCAGACCAAAAGGGCTGGAAAGGCTTGTTCTGCTTCCTCCCAGACTGGGGTCTCAGCAATAAGCCAGTTAACAGCTGGGTGTAGGACACACTGCTTGCTCCATGCTGTTTGAGTCAAAGGGAACCTTGCTGGGCAGTGCCCTGTCAGTCACAACAGCTTTTGTCGGAGTAGAGCTGCTCACGCTGCATTTACCGGGATGCAAGTCTGAACCAGCAAAGTTTTTCTGCTTGGCTTTGTGAGCAAGAAGGCTCACCAGGAGAGGTGCTGAGCAGGTGATCCATCGGTTTGCTTGTTAAAGCAAAGAGGAGTCAGTGCTTTAGGAGTTGTCCCAGACCTTCATGCTCAGTCAGGAAAATGATGTTTTGGTTGACCTTCAGCTTGCAAACCTTGCCACAAGAAGGGATTTCTCTGACTGAGCTGCATTTTGTGTGGAGCAAATGAAGTCAACAGTGTGAATTACCGCTTTTTGGCACTGCCAAACACTGTCTGAATGAGACTAAGTGGAACTCACTACTTCCAGGCTTCTCATTCCCCCTTACCTTTTTTCGATGTTTTCCCTCCCTGATGCTTTATACATGGGACTGAACAGCCTTCAGCTAACTTCAAGGTGAAAGAGCTTCCTCCTGTGTTAAAGTCCCTTAGCTACTGAGTTTTGAAATTGTAGTTGTGTGTCAGCTCTGGTCGGAGGAGCCCCCTACCTCGTAACCACCCATTGTAAGTCTGGCAGAGATGTCCAGGGGCTGGCTGGTCACCCCTGCCTCGGGCTGAAGAAGAGGCATAAGGAGCACAGGGGACCACGCAGTGCAAGTCATTATCAGGATAGTGCAGCCCCATGCTGTATTTCACAATCGTTTTCCTCTTCTGCCCTGAAGGTTGAGGATACTTCTGCAAAGAAAGAAATTTAGTTAATTGGCCACAGCTGTTCCAGAAGTTCTCGTGAAAAGGGATTGCACAACAGGAGTCACCTTCTCAGAATCTCTCCAGCCTTTCATAAAGAAAATGTTAGTGTATGAATCTTCAGCACAGACCCAGCTGGAGAGGCTGAGGGCTCTGCCAGTCCAGAGCCAGCTGGTGTCTTTTAGACTGGAACATCTGCTGGAGGCTGGAGTCCCAGCCACAGGCCTTTGCCATTGGGTTTCCTCGATGGGCCAAGGCATGCTGGACTTTTCCTGTGGCTTCTGACTGGAATTCAGCTGGGTATCTGAGCTACAGAGGGTGTCTGGGGGCTGAGGAACCATAGATACCTACTGCTTGCTTTAGGTACAGCATGAGAGTAGGAGGCATGGAAATCCCATCCTGTCTGTAAAATTTCGGGTAAAATAGCTTTTTGAAAAATCGTCTCTGGGACATCAAGATGAGCCTGGAATGCAGGACTGTACTAGGTGAATCAGGACATCTTTTTGTCTTGTAGCACCCATGCACAAAGCTATCATTAATTCTGTTTTCTACACTAGTGGCTAGGAACTTGCTAAAAAAAAAAGTGTCCATACAAGAAAAATGTCCTTGTATACTTGCACTACACAATCAGAAGCTGCACGGACCCCCACTAGGCACTTGAATTGATTTATTTTTTTCCATTTACATGTGTAAGGGATGGAGTTAGTGCATCTTATTCCTTGGTCTTCATTGTGGTTTGTGTCCTAGAAATCCTGTTGTCTTAGTGTGCAGTGACTTCTAGCTGCTGAACAGGCAAGCAATGGTTTTCAAAAACTGCAGTGTGAGGACTTTTTTTTTTCTTCTTTCCCTCCTCTCTCCTTTCATGTTTTCTTTCAAACACTTTTCTTACACAAAACCCACAGAAAGAGTTCCGGGCAGTGTCTGCCCATATGAAAACAGACATTTTTCCATATCTTTTTATAGATTTGATAATATTTAACTCAGCATGTATTAAAAATGTATGGAGTACATAAAATTCACTATAAATGTCACCAAATGGGCCAATGGCTTTTTAATATCACTGCCACAAGACTGCATTTTAACCTATTTCCTGTCTGGATTCATTCCAGTGACAATTCCAGGAGGGGAATATATTTAGTCTATATTTACTTAGTCTGTTTAGCTTTCTGTTAGTGTCTTTGGCTCATCCCATGGCCATGCTATTTTGGGATGATTTATACAATATTTACATTAAATTCTGCTAATATTTCCTTGCCTCTTGAAGTCAGATTACACTATTTACATCTGAAAGGCCCAAGCTGGAGGAATAAGCAGCTGTTCCAGGCACCAGAGAGAATTTAGCACAGGGGAGGCTGCCAGAAATGAGACCATGTGTCTGAGATACTTATGGAGGAATTATTTAGAATTGGAGAAGTCCTCTGTGAAGGACAGGGTAAGGCATGTAAGTAAGCATAGTAGTACGAAGCATGGTTGGTATAGAGAGGTCAGACAACAGCATTCAGACACTGTTCTCATTTCCTGCGAAGAATTTCTGCTGCGCTTTCCATAAATTGTGAATGTCCTGAGCTAAACCATGGCAGAACTGTACTGCTGGCTCCTTTCTGGGTCAAACTGGGCTTGCAGTTTTCACACTTAGTTATAAAAGCTGAATGTCACAGCTATACTTACCCATGAAATAAGAAAATGTCAATGCAACTGCAGCTCTTCGTCCGAATGTTGCCTGGGACCTGACTGGGCTTGCCATGCGCGGTCTGACAAACCGAAACAGATGCATTTGACCAAACTGAGCAACCTGGTTTCTGTTCAACTTCCTAGAAATTAGCTGAATTCAGGATTTGCTGTAGTACTTTCCCCTGAAAGTTATTTTAACAAATGAAAATGTGAGTATTTAAAAAAAAAAAAAAAATGGACTTCTGTATTAAAGTTCAGACCAGATTTGAACCCAGCAAAACCCAAGATTCAGAGTTGGAAGCCACATTAAATACTATTCTTTCATCTGTATCTTCAGCAATAATAAGCCCAAGAGCTTTGGGGTTTACTTACAGAAAACAGCTTTTGGCAGGATATGGCTAAGCTTAGGTAAATGCTTCTGCTGGGGTTTTTCCTCTGCCACAGTTCATACATATGCAGCTGACGCCTTTTGCAGGTAGAGCTCAGGCCCTCTTATCAGTATCTTATCAGGCCCTCTTACAGTTACCACCTCCGAGCAGACATATGAACCACAGGCACGACAGCCTGCAGAAAAAAACTGGAAATGTAATTATACATTCTTGCATAGCCATTGCCCAGAACATGCTGTACTTATCAGCTGTGGATTGCAGTAAAACCTGAAGTTCTGTGTCCATCTACCCCTTTCCAAATACTCCTATCACAGTGTGCCTGCCAAAAGAATATGCTAAGTCTCTATTGATAGCATGCAGAAGTACCATTTGTCAGAACCATGGATTCTTTCCCATTTCTTCATAGGAAGCAATGGATGAGCTTTAGGGCACAGGAAGTATTTTAAATGAAACTGGGCAGACTAGTACCTTTCAGTAATGCCTGGTAAGATGAAGAATATCCAAATGTGATTGCCAAAGATGAGGACCATCTGGAGTACCTACTTCCCAAACGTGGTGTCCTCAAGTAAATAGCCTGGTCCGCAGTCATGGTGTGAAACTGAACAAGGAGCATCACCAAGAAGGCATCTGGGACCTGGTCTTCTGAATGTGGTTTGGTGGCACCACAGCTGCTGAATGTTTCAGAAATGAATCATGGAGATGGGCTTGTAACAGGAAGAGGAGAAGAATCTGAATACCAACACACATGACTGCGTTCATGTGATGATTTGGTGTATCCAGTGGAATACTTTGAAATTTGGATCCATGCTCATGTGTGCTGTTGGCATTTAGATGCATTCAACAGCACTACTTACCTTAAAGAAAGCCACATATAAACAATACCACGGATGCATAAGAAAGTATTCAAAACACCTTCAAACAATTCTTTCTTATGTTTTATATGGGAATGGGCACTAATCTTATTTTCAAGTTCAACAAGTCTGTTCCTTGAACCTCCAAAAACCCAACACTTTCCTATTGTTCTGATCTGTATTGCTCATCACCAGAGTTGTAAGGTTTCAGGACTGAAGTTTTTTTATCTGATCTTGGTTTTAAAAATAAGTAATCAGGAGTTTAGATCCTGATGCAGCTCTAAATTTCTTTGTCCTTGACATTGTGGTGTTTTGATTTGTTTTGTTTTTTAATTGCTAAGACTGTTTTTGCACAGGCCCCTTTCATAAGAAATCCAACAATTGTTATTGTTGCCCATCTTCCCAGACTAGTGTCCACATCTCTCTAATTGAAGCAATCAGTAGCAACAACTGTGGAAAGTGATCCAAACCTAAAAACCTCAGAGTTCCTATAGGATGTGAACTCCCCTTTATATCTCACTGCAAGGCTGGGCCTAGAAGAGTGCACTGCGGTATGCATACGGTGATGCTGGCAACATGAGAGATTGAGCTGAGTGCTTTTTCCAGAAGTTTATTGCTCCCAGTTGGTATTAAGAGCAGTTTGGAAGTGAAGCTGGCCTCCTCACTCTGGCCCTGACAACCAAATCCTGATAGAGCACCTCTCCTCTCAAAGCAGTGCCCTGCATGAGCCCTGATCTTGATGGAATTAAGATGGCCCATTTCCTTGAGGAGTCATCCAGGGCCCTCTGACTCATTTCCCACGCCTTATCTCCACACTGAGGAGATCTGATCCCATCCTGTACAGGACTCCCACACCATTTGCCCAGAAAAGGAAAATACTTTGGGAAAACCTCAAAGCACGTGGTTTGCTTTTCTTGGGAAGTAGTGACATTGCCACATCTGCATCCCATTTTCATGGTCTTCTCTGGTGCCTTCCCTTTTCCTATAATAGTTACTGTGATACTCAGCTGTTATGTTTCACTGGAGTTAAGGCTTGATCAAAAAGCAAGCAAAGAAAGAAAGAGTGGCTGTAGATCACAAGAAATTCCTATCATGTCCCTAGTGGTATGGCAAAGTAGTCGTACAGGAATGAAGTATATGTCTTCAGGCTTCTGAATACAGACTCCTTGCTTTCTTTGTTAAAGCAGACCGTCCAAGGGTTCTCCTAAACCCAGCTTCACAAATAAAATCTCAATTGAGGCTGTTGAGAGTATATTATGGTCCCCAAGAATCAAATGATTTTGCTCTCCAGCCTATAGAATAAAATTAATACTTCTGTGCTTATCCCAGAAGCCCAATTCCAATGATAATGAAGTTGATCAATGAAAATCATGAGAGCACAGACATCAAACATGAGGCTGTACCTGGGTGAATGATGTCACAGAAGAACTGCATGATGGACTGGTAGACTCGGAGGGTACTAGGGGATAAAAACAGTGTGGTTTAGTGGAAATTTCTGCTTAAGGGATCTTTAAGATATATAGATGCGTGTCCTTAATGCATGCAGCCTACAAAGACTGGGATTAACGTAATTCTACTGTGTAGAAGTGCATCTTGTTGAGAGGTGCCAGAAGTAATATTCAAGTTACATTTTAGCCACCAGTTTTTATACTTTCATTGTATTCTTTCTATCTTAATTTAAAATAGAACATAGTTCTCTTCAAATGTACAAAAATAGTTTTGATTCCAATTGCCTCCATTCTCTGAGACTGTCTGACTTCCTCTGAAGATGCTTGCTGAAGGACTATACTGTTTGAAAAGATACTCTCTCTCTCACCCAAGTTCCTCTTCCACTGCACTACATCTGTGCTCCTTTTTCTTTTGCCTTCTGGTCAGTCCTTTCTTCCTGGAATCAGGAACATTAACACACTCAAAATCCCATGGTCTATGGCACTAAGAGGACTATTTCAGGAGAGGATAATACAATCTCTCTTGAATTATGACAATCATGAATTGTCCATCAGATGGGGAAAAAGATGAACATGGGAATGGCCATAAAGAGACTCTGCATTTGAGATCTCTGTAAGAATTTTATGGTGAATAAATAAAGAACCCAGCCTCACAGATTTAGATAAACATTTCAGATTCCTTGAAATTGTGGGAAAAGTTAATGAGTTTCCCGAAAGGACCAAAATTTTTCTCCCCAAGTCTTTAATTACAATGATATATGAGCATCTTAAATTAAATATGCAGCATTTATGTGTATCGTAGCCTGAGAATTAGGGACAGTGGTGCTTAGATGTGGGATTTAGCCTTTCACAAAGCTGAGAGACAGTTCTTAAATTCACCTTTAAATCAAAGTTTGGTTGCTGAGCAAAAGAAAAAAAAATCAATTTTGGTTTTATAACAAAAAAAAATAAAACATTCAGCAGCACTTGGTTTAACTGCAAACATGTATCAGAGTTAGAAGAAAAATTATTTTCTCTCCTTATGTAGGAAAACTTACCTTAAGGATTGTCCTGGGAAAGAACAAGGCAAGCAGCTGGATGAGATCAAAGTGCACATAGCCAGCCTTCTTCTCAATCCCAACAATATTTGGCAGAACGAATGGTTCTTGTGCATTGATGGCACAATACAATTTAGTGGTCCAGGGAAAGAATTCAAACTGTGAAAATATTTGACAGCTGCTATTATCTAGAAAGGGAGGGGAAAAAAAGAAACTGAATTAGCTGGAAGACACAAACTGTTGGAATATAAGTATTCTCAGAGGAATTTGCAGGTCTTTTAAGTACAGGGGATAGTTCCAACAGACATTCTTAATGGTTTGAAACTCTGGAGGAAAAAGTGCTGCCCTGCAAGCCTGTGAAACTTGATGGTGGATAAATATTTTCCTTTTTTACTCAATTTAGTTCTCATTTTCAAGTCAATGAAATGTGTACAGTTCATGAACAAAATTTTTTTTTAGGTCTTGTAGCCTTGTTAATGCACTCAAACATTGATCTTAAAGGGCGTTCATTGTACTTTAAAAATACCTTGTTTGCAAAGTTACTCACTTCAATACTAAGAAAACCTTTAGCAGTAGTGAGGAAAATGTACCTGTGTATAAAAAATAGCTGTCATCCAGTAGGATTTTGTTGGCCTTGGAACAGATAACATGACCCAGAAAAAAATGTGAAAATAGACAAAACCAAAGTGAGGATTGAAGCAGAAGTTATGGTTCAGAATGATCACAAAATAGCACAGCATTTCTGACTTGGGCACCAGAGAGTTGTACAAAGCAAAGCCCAACTTTAAAGTGCAAGGCAGACTGGTAAAACTTCTCTGACCCTTCCACTTCATTGTCATAAAACATTCCAAACCACAGGGAAAAGAAAAAAATCTGCAAATGAATCAGTTTTATTTTCTAGGAAAAATGGTGCGAGACTGCTAAGAGACATTTTTAACACAGACAATTAAATAAATCAGGCTGCAGGATGGCATAATGGAACTTCTTAAGAACAGCAGGTGTGAGGTTGTAACAGCAAATCTTTCATAAAAGCTCTTCTGCCTCAATCACTGATAATCATATTCCAGGATCATATGGGTCCTGGGGCTGATTTATAGGTACTAAAAGGATACAAGTTAAATCATCTAAATTGCGCCTGCTCTGTAACCCCTCCTAAATTACAAGGGTAAGTTTACACTTACACATCAAACTGGACACTGAACAGTTGCCAGGTTACTTTGTCAAAAGTTTAATGTTCTTTAAAAGGCCATAAACACGATGCACAGTGTGAACGTGAGCATCAGTTCCTGCATACGGCGTTACTGATGACACTGGCAGAGGATGTGATCCCGAGCAGCAGACACATGCTCAAAACTGGCACACGTTTTCTGTGAGTGCAGCGATGCTGACTTAGGCCAACTGATCTATGCTTTTTAGTCCATACGTGATTCAAGTCCAATTTAAAGCAAGTTAAAGAAACTGGAAATTATTAAGTTTTTAAAGGGTTTTGCTTGCTTGCTTGTTTGTTTGTTTATTTTTTGCACTACAAACAAACACAACAGGTGGGTTTGTTTTTAGATTTTTCTTGCCAGTTCAGAGGTGTTCACAGGCAGTCATTTAACAGTAACTTCTTTTAATGGCCTGCCTGCTTCTTTGCTCATCTGAACTGACGGGGAAACAATATGATCTGCTGCACCTATGAGCAGTTCTCATGGCTGGGAAACCGAGCACAGGAAGCAGGGGAAGGATGCATCTCTGGCATCTTGCCTTTGATGCTGTCTTCCATCTTTTCTACTGCTTCATCTCCACTTCTTCAGCATTGTGGTCACAGTCCCTTGGCTTAGATGTGTTGATTTGAACATCCCTGAACCTATCAGGAAAAAAGAAAAAAAGATTGTGATAAGATCGTTCTAGACAGAGATAACAGAAGGCTCTTGCCAAGTGGGAAATACCACACTTGCACTAAAGCCTGCACTGATCCTGTCTGTGTGAAACTTTATGCCATCATTTTAATTCTGGTAACATGTACTTTGCACAGAAATCTTAAATTATTTCTCTACATAATATATTCAAACTATTTGATCTTTCTGTTCTTGAATATTCTGAATTATTCTGTATTCACTTCGGAGCAATCTCTGGCTTGCTAAACAAGAGTGCTGCTTATTTGGAGTCTAGGGATTAAGGTCAGTCTAGAATTAAGAATTTCAACCAAATTTTCAGACATCTTTGCTCCTAGGTCTCTCATTTTAAGACTTTGTACTAGTTATAATGCTTTATATCTCAGTTCAACTCACCTTTTTTACTCACTTATTCTTTTCTCCATTTCCTTGTCAAAGTAATAAGAATACTATAATATGCTTTAATCATTATCACTGTCCATTTACCTGGATGTAGTGGTTTCAGAAAGCAGCAGGGTATCATCTCTGGAAGTCTGCTGACAGTCAGACACTCTTTTCCTTCTTATCCTCCTACAAAGTTTCCGTTTTGTTTCTTTCATAAAGAGCTGCTTGCACATGTTAATTATAATATTGGAGGACAGCATCATTTCCCTTCAGAAATGAATACTGAGTTAATTGAATGGCAGAAATACAGCACTCTCCTTTGCTAAAGGAAATGATTGTGAGGTATACTCCGAACTGGGAGACCTCTGAGGTCCTATGTGAATTCTCACCTCTGAAACATACAGCTAGATTTGATTTTACATCTCTCTTACACAAGATGTTATTTCCTTCTCCTTGTTCTTGTCTTCTTCAGGAAACAGTGCTGGGATCTATCACTCTTCTCTGTACAAATTGAAGAGAATTATTTAGCATTCTTTTTTGTCAAATTACTTTGGACATTTAAATGGGTACCAAGAACATGCAGAGCTGATATTAATACAGAGAAAAGATTAAGTGAGTAAAAAAGCTAGTTGAAGGGAAGTCCTGAGCTGGACAAACTGCTGGAGCTGTGGCCAGTGACAATTTTTTGGTTTTCAGACTGTTCTATGTAGGACAATGAATGCATTATTTTCACATCTGACAGCGTTTTCTCTGTAGAAGCAATTCAGGACAGCCCAGGATTTTCAGTCTGTGACAAGAAGAATTCAGTGGATTCAGACATCCATTCAACATGGAATGCTGGAATGCTTGTGAACAACAATGCTCTTACCTGACAGGTTTCATGCTCCAGCATACATCTCTCAATTCTGAGTACCTTTGCAATGCCCAGGTTGGTGTTGCAGAGGGAATTCAGTGCCCCTGCAATGTCATCTAGCAGTCCTTGAACAAAGATACTGAATATTCTGTGGATAATCTTTTCTGTTAGCAGGGAAGAAAAAAGGCGCATACGTTTACAAACAGGAAATCATTCACCATGACTTTCTGTTGCTGTTTCCATTCCTCAATTCTTGCTGTGGTGGTAATGAATCGCAAAAATCACTTCAAGTCATCTCAATCTTTTTATTGACACCTTGAGTGCAGGGGTTTTATGGGCTGTTGCTATAACCTAGATAACATCCTGCTTCCTTTAAACTTTCACCAGGAGCTGATGCTCCCACTTCTTCTTCACAGCATTCAATTCTCACCACTCAGGTCATACAGAAATACAAACTGCCATGTAAGTGTTGCCTCAATATATTTGTGCTGCACTTCAATGCCGAGCCCCTTTCAGTGCTCACTAAAACGAATGGGCTTTTGAAGCTATATGCAAGTCACCATCTAGAGCTGCTCTGGAACGCACAAGTATTGGGGCAGAGCTGAGGATATTGGCACAAGAGAAAAGGGAAGACTGTATTCAGCATGTGGAACAGGTTGAGGACAAGAGATCTTGCATTTTTTTTGGCCTGTTTTTGCACCATACAACCCTGGGAATATTTGCAGCTTGTGTACTGCAGTTACATGGATATAACGTTCCCGCAAACTCTTCTGGGTCCAGACTGTTACATATCTGCCTGTACTCGATGACCTGTTGCCTTCAATTTTTCACATTTCCATGCAGTTCCAATTGGTCTGACTTGATAAGAAAGTGGCAAAGTGTCTGAATGCTTTCCTCAATACCTCCTAGCATTTGCTGCTCTTTGTCTTCTTTTGTTTTCCATCCTCTGATTTCATCCTCAGAGCTAATTTAGACCAGGTCATCCAAGCTTCATAGGCAAGCCTATACACAGAGATGCTCTTTTCCTCTCCCTCTGCTCAGGAACCTGACAGATCCATCCAGCTAGCAGAGCCCAGAGGGTGCTGCTTCTCATGGACTGCCTTGGGGGGGCTTTGCACACCCATTCACTACCCAAGCGTGCTGCTCCCTCTCACTCCCCAGCCCTGCTTCCCTTCAGCCCAGCTCCCAACAACAGGTCTCTGACCTTCTTTGCTCCCCTGCCAGGCTTGGAGAGCACTCGTACAGGACTGCAGCAGACAGACTTGGTTTTTTTTGATGCCCAGCTGTTATATGTAAGAGCACTACTATGCCATTTTTCCTGTAAATCTTGAAATGCTGTACTAAAGAAGTCAGCCTCAATACCCCCATTTTACAGAGATTGGAAAACCAATCAATTGCCCTCAAAGACTCAAGAGTAGAGTTGGAAGTAGATTCTAAATCCCACAGCTCCCCACCTGATGCCCAATCCCCTAGGCTGCTGTTTCCAAGAGGGTGTCCTACACCTAAAACACTTGTGTTTTTTTTCTGTCTCAATTCTTCCTCATGCGTCCGATTGTGCCCTGGGTCCTCCTCCTCTTCACTGTCAATCTCAAAGAGGGGAAACTTCCAGTCCGAATCACTAAAACAAGTTAAAAGGCAGTAGAGTTTAGAGGTGCGTATAGGATTTAGAAACACAGTTCTCCTCAACGTCAAAAGGAACTGTGCCTGTAAACCATGAGTGTGCTGTTGGAAATCTTGGTGCATATGTTTAACTTGTGTTTAAATAAGATACGTATTTTAATAGAAGTTAATGATAGCATAATGGAACATTCTGTTAATGTTTTTATTCTCTTTATTAGTATCTTAATGTAATTTTAATATAGTTTAAGGCAGTTATTGAGCTCTAAATAGGAACATCTGGGAAGAAAATAATTTTCCACATACATTAAAATATGTTGGGCAATGGTAGCATTTGGGAAGGACAGAGTGGAAAATTGTACGCATCTTGCTAAAATACACACGCTCTGCTTAGAAGAGGGTAGCTCTCAGTGCGGCTATTGGAGAGCAGCGGGATTTGTTCCTGCAGGTCATGGTTGTGTGCAGAGCCACGTCTCTGGCAGGGCGTGTTGTTTCCACTTCTACACATCATCTTTCCTGCTAGTAATGGCTCATTGGCTTTTAACTTACCCAAGGCATGGTCCAGCCAGCATTGTCACCATTTCTTGTCGCCATCATTTTCCTTCCTCTCATCATCCTCTGCACAGATGATTATAAAACTAACCTAACAGGGCAGATGGACAGATTTTCCTTCTTCCCCTTTAGTTACAAGAATGACATTCCTTCTTTGCAGAGGGCTGCTCAGGGCTCCTCGTGATGCAGTGTTTTTACCTGCAGCTTGGGGCTGCTTCTCTTTTTCTGGCAGGATCACAGGGCCAATGGTTCATCAAACTTTCACATTTCTTCTGTCTTATTTTGATTAGTTACATCCTACTGGTTGAAAGCAAAGTTAAAGTGATGGTTGCTAAAGGTTAGGTATGCATTTTGTCATCTTGCAAACACTGTCTTTGTGACAACTCTGTGGCATAGAGTCTGCAGCTTCAGTGTTACAGAAATAATACGAAAATCGGATTTGATTTAGAAATTACTTAAGTGAGAAATATTCATTTTTTAGTTTAAAATGTTGGGTTTCCATTTTTTTTATTCCAACTAGTCAAATACTTTTACTTTGATCTATTTTATTTTACGACATTTTTGATTTTCTGTTAAACCAGCTCTAATGAATAAATCCAGATTGCAAATCTGGAAGTACTTTTCCCAAAGATGTAAGGCTAAGACTAAAGCCAAGGAGACACTGGCTCCAGGTCTGGTGCTTAAAATACCAGTCATTTGCTTGTTATGGGCATTTGCATTCACAAACATGACTTTCTTCCCCATCTGACTGTCACGCTCCTTCTCAAAACACTGGGTATCCCACCAACATGCTTCGTTCTGAATCTCATTTCACAAGCAGTTTCATTACATTAGCTACTTCTCGTATCTGTCTGAAATACTGCCAGTCACAGCAAAAGAGCATTCCCTTTGTCTTCAGCAGACTTTACAATGGATAAGCTCACAAGCCTAATCTAAAGCCTATTGTATGCTTGTGGAAAGGGATGGGTCTTAAATGGATATTGCTTTGACTTGTAAAATATAAGGCCTGTGAGCATAACAGAGACTTTCATATCTTTAGCCAGCAGGGATTTAGCATATGTCTTTTAAAATTGCCCCCCTTCTATGAATACATGTAAGCTTGCAAGCCAGGAAATAATAAAGAGTCAATTATTCATCTGAATATTTATATCTCTTCTGATATTATTGTTTTTATTTTTACTGAGCACAGCTTACTTTGGACCTGCCTAGTATTTGGAAGCATTCCATCCCAAGATCTAATATCCAAAACAGGAAGCAGCTTTGACAGGCACATGCAATACTACAGGCAAACACAAAACAACATCATAAACATTTGGCTTTAGGCCAGCTTTGTATGTGGTGGTAAAACATTTGGTATTCCACTTAAGATTTCTGCAAGGAAACATCTGTGAGATTCTGCCACAGATAACATGAAATGTTTGATCCATCTTTGTTCGTCTGGTAAGGCATTGAGAAAGCTTCATTCATTCAGACCTAGCTGAAAACTAACATGAGCCTCATTGTTCCAGCATGGCAAGCCAACTACTGTCTCTAAGTGTGCTCTGCCAAGAAACGGTGATGCAGTGCCCAGGCAGACAAACACAGGCAGGGGCGATCCTGTTGCCCCCCTGCTGGGCCGCTGATCAGTCACTGTGCACGTAGGTGTCCAACACACTTCCCCTCGGTCCTCCAGGGAAACTCCAGTACTTTGTCTTCTCTTCATCTGCATAGAGGCATCTTCAGCGAAGGACTCTCATCAGCTCTATTTCTTGTAAGGCTTTCACACGAGTGTATCTACGTAACGCATTGTTCTTTGTGCCAGGGTTTTTTGAAGAGCCTGTGACAGAAAGCACAGGGGTCAGCCCCTGTTTACCCCAGTGCAGTGTGTTGATGCTTGTTTACACCAGTGCAATCATGGTATCAACTAAAGCCTTAATGTGCAGATGGCCTCCATCTCTCTCTGGCCAGATCCGATCACTGAGCCATTCACCCTTTGCTGTAAAACAGGAAAGAAGCCACAATCCCATCGGACAGTGTGGACAGGTGTCTTCCAGCAGAAAGCCCTGCCTTGATGAGCACAGACAGCTCCTCTGAGGTAGCAGCCAGAAGATGGTGTTTTGGCTATTTCCAAACTGTGTAAGACATGAACACTCTATTGGATTGTTATTATTAGGACTGTGCTCTACAGGAAAAGCTTGACAGCACTGGGTTATTTTATAATTTAAAGCAAAAAAGTCATTAGATGTTAGAGCAAACTGTCAGGAGAAATGGATGCTCTCCTGATTTCTTTGAAGACTTTGTTGAAGATACAGTTTAGTCAAACATAAGGTAATGACTCAAGTAAATTGCACTCAGTTCTTGATTTTTCTTGTAAATGATGTGGTGACATAGCCAGGATAAATGGAAGAAAAACACACACAGACACACAGAAAACCACAGAACATATGTAAAATTAGCCTAAAAAAACTATGAGAAAGTAATGGAAGGAAGAAGAGTCAGTGATAGCCTCTGCTGTGCAGACCATTTGCATTTGCCTTTCTCTTCTATAATCTCCTCAATGAATACCAGAATGTTCCGTATTTCCAGCGGTAACAGCTCCCTGGCTCTTACCTGCAGTGCATAAAGCTTGGTGCAGGGCTGTGGTGGCTGAGGGCAGCTCAATCTAAATCACAGCTCATCTCCGCATTTTCTCCTGCCCACGTTCTCACTCAAGCGCTACTCATCCTTAAGGACTTGCCGCTGCAGGGAGGCAGAAAGCAGAAGTCAGAAGTCTTTGGGAAAGGCAGAAGAGCCAGAAATGCCTGTGCACATGCAGACAAGGTTAGTCTGCTGGTACTTGCTATTACAGCAGTCACAGTTTAGCTGCAGCTGTAGGATGGCACTAGGCCGTTCATACTTAGGCAGGAAAAAGCTGGCATCAAGTCTTTTTGCAAAATCAGGCAGATAGAGCCGCTCATCAGGTTAGAATGGGTGGGCCAGTGAGAGCTCCTCCATGGGAATCTGTTAGCAGAGGGATTATTTTTGTCACATACAATGCCTCAAGCCACTTTCTGCACTTGTGATGTAGAAACACAGGCATCTACATAAAGAAAAAAATATCTGGTGAGACATGCAGTGGTAATGTGGCTGCCCACAAACCTGCACCTACCTTCACAGTTCTCCAATGGCAGCAACAAGAGAGAGGAGATGCTGTGTGAGTTGACTTCAGCCATGGGAGAAGTCAACAGGAGCCTTTCTAATCAAAGATGGATGTTTCCAGCTGCATACCCAGCATCTGGTTCACTGCTTAGCAACTGGTGATTTGGGGATGTAATAGAAGGAGTTCATGAGGGTCTATTCCAAGGTGTTTTCTGGTCTCTTGTCATTATGCAGCACTAGTTGAGCTCTGCCAACTTCTAACTGAGCTCTGAGATATCCCTTCCTCGTTTTTTCTTCTTTGTTTTAAGTATTTCATTGCAGTGACTGCCACCTTCCTGGGAGAGTGGCTGAATCTTGGCGTCCGGACTGCTCATGGGCAGGGAGAGAACTGGGGGAGTCAACTGGGCTAAAGGAGAAGTACTCAGTACTGCACTCTTCATTTTGCTTTGCAGAGAGAGAAAGGAAAGCTTCAGGCAGGAGAATGGTTTACAACAGCGTTCACTGTTTTATACGCTTGGGCTACAGGCTCTCAAAATGCACCGTGCATTATTTGCTTCCAGCAGAATGTGGCATGCAAAGAGATTTTTTAATGGTGGACATAGAGCTGTCAGGAGCATGGTGCACTGTGTTGCTGATTCATCTTTGCGTGTGGGCCTCAGTCTAACATCTTAGCAGTTGGCTGTCTTTGAACAAAATTTTGGAAACTTTTGATTTGGGTGACGATTTTCTACCACAAGAAATCGACACTTCTTTAGACATGGTTGCCTAGGATGCAGGAGAGAAAGGGAAGGGAGGCTGCTTGAAAGGAAACAGAGAGAAAAAGCATGCCTTCCCGAGCATGAGCGGATTTCGGTGGTTATTGTGCAATTGATTGCTGCTTTTCTGACTGTTGGGCGGATAAAAACCAATCTTAAGGAAACAGCCTTATTGACCTGAGGCTCAGATTGCTGTCTGCATCCCCCTGTGGGGGCTCTCACAAGCCTACCGGTGCTCTTGAAGGAGCACCCAGGGAATTCCAGAACAGCCCTGGTAGTGCTGGCTGGGATCCCACCTCCCGTGTGGGTGCCCTCCCCTTGCAGACCTAGAAGGGCAGGAATCCTCCAGCCCTCCTCTGCCATGCTTTTTCCAGGTCGATCTTAGGTCCTGTCTGTGTTCTCAGTTTTCGAAACCTAAAAACTGCACTGCACAAACCTTTGTAGAAAGCAGGAGAGGGGCCAAGACACAGCAAATACTGGAAGGCCATGACAGTGGCCAGGAAACAGCAATATCTTGGCCAGATTTCAGCCCCAGCTTTTCTTTGGCGCCACAGCAGAGAGATTGCCCAACATACAAGGAGCAGCGCGTAGCAATCCATACGGTGCTGTTAATAATGTTAATGGCAGCAGCAAGGCACATCTGCAAGAACACAGCAAGGCAAGTAAACAAGAAGGCAAGCTTTGTATTTTACAGTGTGCTGTCCTTTAGAAAATTACCCTGACTTGGCTTGTGCAGCTTGAGAACAGTTTTAAGAAACACTTTAAAAAAAAAAAAGAAACTCCTGAACTCCTGGAATAAGAGAACATTCCTGGAATAAGAGTATCTATACTTTGTGTATACTTGTATAAATACAGCAGTATAACTACACAGACAAAATTTTGCTGTATTAGTGAGTCCTGGGTTTACAGAAGTCAGAAAGCAATGTTATTATTTATGGAGTAAAACATTAAAAGCAATATTCTGTTTTTTTCCGTACAAGTGGGTGACAGCCCCAGTAGCTGATAAGAATCCCTGATACCTTCAGCCTCCTTCTGCCATGTTGTTTGGGAGCAAGAGGGGCAGTGAAGAAATGCACCCATCAGAGCCCAGTGTACACCTGCAGTATTTGATATTGCTGGTACTGTACCAGGGAGAGAAGGGAGGAGCAGACATCTGTGCTTCTCTGCTGCTGTGTATGCTTATGGCATCAGAGAATTTGCCTTACAATGGGTGTTTTAATGCCTCAGCAAACTGTTGCTGGTGCGCACTTCCCAAGAAGACTCTCCCTCTCCTATTTCCTCACCTCCAATCCGAATTTGTAAAAACCGTAGCTGACAAAATATCTGACACAGCTGAGTAACCCGTTGTGCTCCTGAGTAATCCTCTCAAATGCTATCCCTGTTGTGGGTGGAGGCAGCTGCTTTTGAACCTGGTAGACAAACTCATGGTGATACGCTGTCATCTCCGTTGCCTAGCCCCAAAATAACTGGGTGGTTCTCAAGATCAGCTTGTAGTGGTCTCAGATGTCAGGAAATCCTAAACACAACACTAAGCAAGAAGTACTGAGAAAGTTGAGGACAGACGGTCAAAACTCACAGCATCTAAAATGCTGCTCTGTGTTTTTTCTGCTAGAAAACCAACCTATGGATGCTCACAGCAGTCTTGGCTGCTTTTAAGAACAGGAGTACAGTGTGACTTGAGTGACCCATAGTCCTGGAGCATGTGCCATATCGGATGCGTGGAGATGCTCCTCACAGTACTGCAGCAATGACAATAGCGGATTTGGGCCAGCGGTAAGTTCAAGAGATAATGTTTCTGGAGGTGTGTAATAACCATCCTAGGGGAGGGGGCCCGAAGCAAAGTGAACTGAGAGCTAAGCACTAAGACAGCTGAGAAAATATTATTTGTTTCATAAATCTCCTGTCCTCCGTTTGCTGTCACAAAGATCTAAACAGGATTTTTGTTTTAAAGACTCTTTTGTACCCTGTTTATCCTTGGTAAAGCCATGCAAATAATGGGTTATTTAGCCTACTATCTGAACCAGAAGTCATTTAAATAATTTCTACCTAACTGGTGTTAAAGTTCCAGCTCTCTTTAAAAGAGAAAAGCAAAAAAAAAAAAAAAAGTTGCAGCTGAATTGTTGAATTTTTCTTTAAAAAAAAAGTCTGTGTCTGGTAATATTGGAGGTTGAAGGTACTTCCTTCTCTTTGTAAACCCACACCTGACATGCCAGCAGAGCTTGGTACTTTTTGAATCTCCCACGACATTTTTCCAGCACTCAATTATTAGAAGAAGGCTCCCACCTCGAGGCAGGGCAAAGCCATCACCGCGCCTCCAGAGCCCCCCACACCGCTCCGCGGCACCAGCCCGAGCACGGCGTAGTGCAGGATTCTGCAGCAGCTCACTCGGGCTGTCAAATACCCCAGTATTCAACTTGCATTCCCTTAAGCAGAAAGCCAAGGATTTCCACAAGAAGAGCATGTGGTTTGTCCCCTTCTGTAATACGAAAAAAACAAATCTGTTGGACATGGTGCTGTCACCATACCATCTTGACACCTTTTTTATAATTATCCATGCCTGTGGTTGCAAACTCCTCTCTTAGTAGGTGGCTTATCTTGCCTTAAATATTGTCACCTAGCAACGGAGGCTGAAAATGCGGAAGAGAGCGGCAGTCCTCTCAAATAGTCGCTGCTAGAGAACTCACGTAACGTGCTCTTCTGCCATACGTGACAGGCCTCCACCTACCTGTCCAAAATGCACTTGTTCGGAACGACACCCGGAGTGAGCTGGACGATCTGTAGAAACAAAGGTATGTTCTTGGCAGCAGAAACTCCTACTTCAGGAGTCGCAGATGGTCCCCACAGCATTCCGTGCTGGGCACAGGGTGTCTGGAAGGTCCTTACTGTGAGCATCAGTACCTCACCCATCCCTTCCCTGCAAGGCATTATGAAGTTCTGAAATCAGAGAAGGCTGTTCTAACCCAAGCACTGAGGCAAATGCATGGCTGAGCTGTCTGCAAAACTGCTATGACCTGAATTGTGTGGAGCAGAGGCTGCCCGCCTGAGGGACTTGGTTCGTTACCGCAGGCAAGCTGCCTTCACCGTTCTGTGTTCCCCAAGGCTGTGAATTTACAGCAGAACCACCTCCATTTTTAAGGTGGGATTGAGTGGCAACAGTGCTTTGGTCTGCGTCACACTTAGTCATACAATTATCACTCTTAGGGTACTGTACCCGATAAAGAAGGGCTGTGTCTTTGCAGATGTTGGCAGGAACTTTGCAGGAAATGCTGTGTACGCGCTGTAAAAAGGGACTGTCCTGCCAGCTTCCACTTGAGAAATGAGCTGCCAAAAAGTGAAACATGAGAATATGGTAGATATAACTCATCTTCCTGCAGAGGTTTGTAGTGCAGTATTGCAGGAAGCTGGAACTGCTTTCTAATGACTCACAATTCCTGCATGTTGGCATGGTTATCAGAGTGTTATTTTTCTGAATAGTGTTTTTGTTTATTAAGAAACTTAAATGGCTGGAGGGAAAAAGCAAGAAAGGAAAAACAATAGCTCTGAAATTCTTTGAATGCATTTGTGCTGCTAGTCCACCTTATTCTCTTCTTTCTTGGTCATCCATGGTGCATTATCCTGCTCCAGACTTCTGCTCTCAGGTGGTGGCAATAGGACTTCTTGCATATGCTCCTGCATTAAATATCACACCAGGGTTCAAGGAGTATCAAGAAACTTTTGAAGAACACACTGATATTATCTGAGGTCAAAATGATGCATTTGCCTGTCTGCTTTAAAGATGACTAGCAATTCTGGGACGTCAGTGGAACTGCAGGTTGTATTTAAATGCCCGATGAATCAAATCATTACAGAAACAGCTTCAGCAGTGATTAGAGATGTGGCTGAACTGTGACGTCTGGACCCTGTCCAGGTAAAAATGCCATCCCATGAACAAGTGGGATCAGTATTCAAAGTCCTTTAACTTGGTGGTGGTTGGAGCAAGGCTATCCGTGCTGGCACTTGCACCGGTAAATGAATTTCTGAGGCATTTTACTATCAAGTAGCCAGTTGCCATAGAAAATGCCCTTACCATTAGGCAGCAGATTTTCTTCTGCTCAAAATGTAAAACATCTTTTATTGAATTGAGAGTGGTTCTTGTCTGATCAACGAAAGCAAAATTGGGCTAATAATCTATGATGAACATATCCTGTATTTTAAAGTAATCAATAACACATGAAAAACCTTGAAATACTGATTTTGTTCCTTCAGATAGAAAACTGACAAAATGCCAGGTTAAAACAAAACAAGAACTGCACATTTTGTAACATAGCACATTTTTATTCTTAGCTTTTCTTTCAAGGTGTGGGTCTGTAAAGAATTTGGATTACTAACTAAGCAGAGAAACATGTATTTCCACTACTGCTTCAGGGCCGTGGGTATTGCCAAGCTAATAATGCAGTTACAGGGTGCTACCTTCAGTGATGGTTAGTTGAGCCAAAAAAAGCAATGCTCATCGATTTGGTCATATATTTGTGTTGCCCAATTATTTCAAATATAAAGTTGTACTATTACTTGCAATGTTTACTAAACTACTATTTTCTTTAAGTGTAAACTATAACCAAGGGTATATTGTACAGAATATTCTTCAAAACAAATTTCCAAAAATAATAAGTGCAGGAAATCAAGTTCATATCAGCTAATTAAAAACAAAGCTATTAGAATTTAAAGTAAGTTTGTGAAATTTATTACAATAGAATGGAAAAAGTTATCCTCCTTTTCCAGGAGAACTTAACATGCTAAGTTTCACTCACATATAAGAACTGTTAAAGTTTCAGCAGGATAAATGAAGTTGTATGTGATACACTAACATTTTAACCATGTACGTTTTATGAGTAAGACTGTTTTAAGGAGAACAAATCCTTTATGAATAAAGAAATCTGACTACTGATGAAGGTGAGGTGAAATTAGTGTCCCTGTGCCAAAAACATGACATTTTATTTTTATTATTCTTCTTTTCCAAGCATCATGGTTCTTTCCCGCCCTATCTCTTTTTCTCTGAAGTTATTATCTACAAGAAAATTCTCCTAAGGAAAAAAATAACTTATTCCAAGGTTCTGAAAAATAAATACATCAGAGTTACTGAGTACTGGAGAGTTTCTGAGACTGCCATCCATTTACTTCTCTCATCTTCTAAATCCGCCTAGTTCTTTCACCCAGACCATGCCTTACTCTATATAGTGTAATGCTCTTGGGATTGTCTTAAGCAAATGTAGCTCCTAAAAATCATATTACTAAATTTCTGTTTTATTTTTTGATTTTTATTTCTAGTAACATTTGGTTACTTCTTAAAGATACAGTTCAGTTTCAGTCCTGCTTCATCTTCACTGGGCTTTGATCACTTCAGGAATAAGTTTTGCCCACTGTTCCCATCACCTTGCTGCATTATTTTAGTCATGAATAAAATTGTCTTATTTGCTACCAAGGTGGATGGCAAAACTATTCTGAAAATCAACACAGAAGCTAAATTATTCTCCATGATGTTGTTACCAGTTCTGTGGTTGGTGTAGCAATCTGTAAGGCTTCCACAAAATCTGGGTCAGCTGCAATTGTTTGCACTGTTTAAGAAAAGGGGAACAACCTTACAGTGAGCTGCTCCTGATTTCTTTCCCTTTCTTTAGTTCTCTCAAATGGAAAGCACAAATTGTGTTAATCAATTTGTTTTGCTGATTGTAGTTTTAATGTATACATTTGTAATCATCAACCCAAATGCTGGGATTTGTTTTTTGTCCTATAATCCTCATTTTCTCTGAAATAGGAACTATTGATCTCTTATGTTTCACTTTAATCTAGGCACTTTATTGCTGAATAAGTATTCTTAGAAGTGGCTGTCAGATCATTCTTTCTAAAGTTTCTTTGCTTGGTTTCTTTCCATATAGAAATAAATAGTCAGAAGTGTTCTTCAAAATTCAAATAAAATTTTTTCATTTTTCCCTTATGTTCAGAAGTCTAATGCTTGAGTTTAAGGTGAATGTAGGCAGTCTATATATAGCACGTCCTTAAATGCTTAATAAACCAAGTGAAGAGACTTTAAAGAAAATTCTGAGCATCAACCCAAGCATCACAGAGGCCCCATACAGCTGCCTGGGTTATCCACCAGAAAGTTGATTCCAAAGAAAGGCACTGATAAACGGCCGCAAGTGTTTGGATTGAAACAGAAAACAGCTGTCTTTGTGGACATGATTTTGTACCAAAATTAACTCGAATACTTTTGATGAATAGATACAGTATTAGATGTCCTAATCTCCACCTATTTATCCTACACTGCTGTGTCCGTGTCGGTGGAGCAGGAGTTCTGTCTATCTGCTGCAGTCCCAAGTGTGAGCTCTTCATTCACGCCGCCCAGTGTTGCACAATGACACAGACCTGGCTCCGAGCAAACTGGCTTGGGGACTGGCAGTAACAGAGGTACATCAGCACAGTGCTTCACCTCGGTTTGTATTCTTACTAATACCCAGAACAGGATTAACTAGCAAGGCAGAACACAATTAAGTTGATATACTAATACTGGTGCTGTTGCCTCATGCAGCAAATCCTCTTTCTGTCATATTAATTATTTACTGAAGCCATTTACTGCTTAAACTGTGAAAGCTGAAATATATCTGTGAATTTTCTATTTAATCTTTCACTAATGATTTTGTAGTAGATAATCCAACAGACTATATGGTGGGTCTGTGACTGCATTGCCAAACTTGTCTGTGAATTAACTTTGCGGCTCTGTAAATGCAGCACTATTTAAAATAATTTGCCAAAAAAAAAGTAATTACAAGCTCTTTTGATGCTGGTACTTGAGTGCAGTCTCCTTTTACGTTATTGTTAGCTTTAACGGAAGTTAATCATCGGGTGAACCAGAGCTCCCGTCGCAGTGACAAGCCAGAACGCTGTAACGTGTCTGTACCAGTTAGCAAATGGATGCATATGTCCAGCTGAAATAATGCAGGTGGCTGGACTGTACCCTGAGTCACCGCGATTCCCAGGGCTTCCTCTAGCGCTGGGCAGCTGCCTGCTACTCCCACACTGGTGGGAGGGACTGGTGCCTTAATTGCACATCTGTCCAGAGGGATTTTGCCAATGTCTCTGTGGAGCATCAGCCCCCGAGAGGAACAAGTCTTTTTCAAGTAGTTAGTGTGAGTGAGTCAATTAAGGAACCACACTCCGTAGGCTCAGTGTACTCATCTGCTTATGGATTTCATCTCCACACTATTTCTGCTCTCCACAGAATTTAATTCAGTCCCATAAACTTCTCTGTGTTATGTGAAGTCTGAGTAATAGTTAACATCCCATTCTGCCATTAAAATATTTTTGGAAAGAACACAGATATCCACTCTGGTGCTGGCTGCAGAAAGAATTATTTCATATTAGCAGTGCAAGTAAAGGCCATTAGCAACAAACAATAAAGCTTATCAAAACCTCCTTTGCTTTCCAGTGACAAACACCACTTAAGATATGACTGACATCACCACAAGGGGAAAGCACGTTTTTAAATGGAATAGAAAACATAAACCTCTTGTATTATATAAACAGAGGAATGATTAAAGCAAGAGGAAGATGTTCTAATCCAAAACACAAATGTTTACCCTTTCCTATATAACAGTTTTGAGAAACTAGTGGAAACTAATGGGCTGTTCTGCCTTGCTTTCATCCGCGCTGCGTGACTGCCTCATCCTCACCCTGCAGCCGGGCTCGGCACAGCGGCGTAGAAGCCAGACGCTGGCCTCTGCTCCGGCTCCGAGGAGCGCTGGCAGTCCATCGCAAGGGGCAGAGCCTCAGGCTCAGCCCTAGTCAGCGAGACCCAATGTACGCTTTGAAGTGCCATAATGACTTTCTCTCTACCCGAAAGCCAAAGGAGACTAACTCATGAAGGATACTTACGCTATGGAAGGTAAAGGTGTTTTAAGAGCAATTCAGCATTGGGATGAAATAGTCTGAGACTCGTTGCTGGGAACTGAGTGCTGTTCAAAAAAGACAACTCATCCTTCCCACGGGCTTGCATCGGTGCTCTCAGGAAATCCCTGTGCAGCTTTCTGCGTGACAGACCAGCGAGCACCTCTTGGTTTTAGAGCAGAGAGCACAGGGCTCTTCGTTCATCATCCGTTGTCTGGCAAGTACAAAACCTGCGCCTGTACGAAACCCAGCATGCCTTTGTGCAGGAAATGTATGATGGGGACAGTGCTCTGCCACTTCTGCCGTGGTGCAGCGGGAGAAGGAACGCTGCCCATGCCTCGCCCCCAGGCAGATGTTACGCTAAGCTCTCCCGGTGTCATGGCATCACTTTTTTCATCTGTGGAAACAGATTAAGCTCAAGTAGCTTAAAAGGAAATGCTACAGTGATTTATGGGTTGATTTTTATGGTTATATGGAAGTGGAAAACAGGGAACTGAAAGGAAGGGACAACCTCTGTGAACTTCAGGTTGCATAAATTCTCAGCAAGGTGTCACCTTTGTGTGTCGTGGATATGCTTTAGTATCACTGAGGTGTTGCAGTGAAACTTGGAACAAAGTGGCTAAGAAATACCCGAAAATATGCTTTTGTAAAAAATCTTGTGGGTATTTTTTTTCTGACAAAGGCTGACTTTGGAGAAAATGGCATATTTTAACAATCTTATTTTCAAGTTTTCCAACTATACAAAAGATGGCTGAATTCCTTATGTAGATATAAGTTTGGCAAAAATAATCTCCTTGGTGTAGAATACTAAAATTCTGGCTTGCAGCTCTGAAAGCAAGAATCCTTTGGCAGTACATGCTTTCATATCCAGAAAATTTTAGGTTTTTGTCTTTTTCCTCTTGTAGCCTCTCTACCCATTGCTGATACTGTAATGCAGTACAGCCTGTGATGTGTTTTTTGCCAGATGAAACAGTTTCTCGACAAGAACAGACTTCACTGTTTTTATTGTTTTGTTCTCCTGTATTTTTTTGCATAGTGATAACAGAAAGGGAAATCAGGAATGCTTTGCACTTCCAGGGGTGCTTTATAAATGAAAGGCTTGAAGCTTTTTTCCTCGACACAGTTGTATCCCTGTCACCGGGGGCCTCTCCTCCTGGCTGGGAGGGTATCACCACTCCAGCTCAGCACAGAAGGGCTCTCCTTAGTGAGGGGCAGGTGCTGGCCCAACACAAGCCTTTTGCCTGGGCGTTCCAGCCAGATGTGCTTCGGCTCTATCCCGGCAAAGAGGTAACGAATTCTTTCTGTGTGGAAACCAGCAGGAAGTGGAAAAATATAATGCTTACTGAGACAGCAGCAAAATGCATCTTGAGAGGAGGATGAGAAGGAACATCGTATTTTTCCATTTTTTTTTAATTATTGTTCTAGAAGATGAAAGGTTGTAAGTTAATGATCTCTCTCCTTTTGTGCCTGCAACCTGAGCACTGCAGCACTAGCTAGTACAGGAGAGCGTGCGGACACTGGCTGGGCTAGAAACCAGAGGTGAGAAAGCAAGTAGCAAGTGACAGCCTAAACAGTGAAAAAGAAATGAAGTGCTTTTGTTCTTTTTTTTTTTTTTNGCTGGTTTTAATACACTGAGGCCTCATTAGCAACTTAAAAAGGGCTTTAAAGCTGGCCGTCTCAGAGGATGTCACTGTTCCTTTGTTCTTGGAGGGCGCTTTGGGGGACGCCTTGCCGCCGGCCCCGCCGCCTGCATGCCCGTGGCGGTGCTGACACCTAGAGGACGAGGGCTCCGCCTCAGCCGCAGCTCCGCGCTGCCGGCAGCTGGCAGGGTGAGCTTTCCAACCCAAGGCCTTTTTCTGCTGCCAGCTAAACTAATTTCACAGTGATGTAACAGGGGAAAACATTAAAAAAACACTCTGTGTGCACATATAACAGTCCCCTGAGAAAACATTGTGCTTTCATAACTCTGCAGCCTTCACTGCAGTTTCGGATTTCATTAACTAATAGCATGGGCTATACTGCTGCAGCAAAGGATAAAAGAGTGAAATCAGTTACTTCAGTGCTGTGGTTGACTGGCTTATCAGAAGGCTGCATCTGGGGAAACTGACACTGTTCCCAGCGCCAGGGTCAAGTGACCGTGTGTAACGCAGAGCAGATGCAGCCGCTGTGCTGCGGGGAGTAGTTCCACTGTCCTCCTCCTGGCCACCAGCGGTACCTTGCCCTGGAAGCAGTGCGCAGTAATCTGAATTATGAATACAGCTGCAGCTACGGTGAATTGATGCCTCTGTTTTCTGCAGTCTTAGCGAGAGGTGAGATGCAGGTGTTGAGGCAACATGAGTATACAAAAAGAAGGTGTGAGGAGGAGGAGTTCAAAGCCCTGGCTTCACTCAACCTCCTTGTTCCTGGCAGCTCCAGCTCTTCACGTTGGCTCTTGCATGTCTTGGCACAGAACCCATCAGTGGCAGAGCTGCCCTGGGGCTTGCCGGTGGTGCAGACACCATCATTACCTCCCCTGTCCCATGTGGCCACAAGTGCTTTCATGTTCACTGCTTTTTTTCCCCAAGAAACTGGATCCATTGTTTCTCTGCCATTTTCTCCTTTGAAGCTGCATGAGGGCAACGAGGTCTAGCAGGCAGAGTGAGCCTGGCCCAGAGCTTCCATGGGAAATATTAAACTGCAGTACTCAGAGAAATGATGAAATCTTTACTGGTAGGATTTAACAGCCTACTTAGCCTGGAGCCAACCAGAAGAGATTTACAATGCTGTAAAATAAGCTAATTCTATTTCAAATTATTTCAAAAACTAAACAGTACAAACCATCTTTAAAACCAAAGGGCAGATCTGAATTTTTTGAGGAGATTATACCTTCTAAGGTCAAAACTAAATGCTCTTGACAAATATTTAACAAATATTTGTGAAGACTAGAAAGAAGAAGGATTTCTGGAATTGTTTCCACTCCAAAGAGAGACGGATGGTAGACTCTATCTGCTTGGTGCAGCCTAGGCTGGGTACAAAGGATGCGCACAGGTACAAATAGGAGCTGGTAATCTTCAGCAACCCAAGTCTGCCTCTCCAGCCCGTACTATCACAAAAGTCCTCTTCTGTGTAACTTCCTCCCATACCCGCAGGACCCCTGTGCTACTTGTTTGCTCTTTCTTTCACTCAGAAAGCACTGTGGCCAAATCAGTCCCTGAATCTGTTGTGCACTGGGTTTGCAGTTTCTCAGCAAACCCCTTGGGCTGCACAATCAAACCTGGCACTTGCCACACTTCTGGCAGCAGTCACTTAAAAAAAGAGGCTTGTAATTTCTTCATCGCCGAGCCTGACAGAAGTGGGTAGCACTGTTACCCACTTCAGTTAAGCCTTGTATGAATTCTGTGAATAAGAGTCCTGACATATGAGTACAGTTTTGGCAGGACGGAGTTTTTAACCAAAGCAGGATGCTGGCTAAATTCCAGGAGGTCCAGTTGTTATTTGCTTATTGCACTGAACATAAAGTTATGTTATCAAAATCGTACATCTGAGTAAGACTTTGGTAGTTCAAGTGAAGTGTTTTGCTCAATTCTTACTTGGTCTTTCCAAAAAGTTGTGTGATCTTCTCAGACACTGATTCAGAAATGAGTGTTCATGTCCTACTGGTTTAATTAGTCACATGGACTGAAAACATGCCTGAAGGGAAACACAGCTTCTTGAAGCAGGCTTCAGCCTTCTCCTTCAAAACGGCAACTCTTGTGGTGTTGCAGGATGAGATGTAGGAGCGGCACAGAACTGGAAGAACGATCGTTGGAAACTGTGTGTTTCATAGGGAACATGATACCTGGCCAGCTGGAGAGGAGGCCCTTAGCTTTTAAACTTACTTGACCCTGCCCACTGGACAGTCCTGTCTATGAATTACTTATCACTCCTGAACGCAAGCCGGTTGCAGGATTACTTGCCCAGTTATTTGTTTCTGCCTGCGAATGCTATCTCAGTGTATGAAACCAACTGGCTTTGTTTTTTCCTACCTTTGTTGATAAGAGCCAACAGATGTCAGTATAGCCTGAATAACAAGAGGCTGTGTTGCTGCTCAGGGCTCTGCTTCTGCAGAAACATCCCTCAGTGGGAGTTTCACCATCAGACTAATGTAGCATGCCTGGGAGAGGGGGAGAATGTCTCCGAGAACAGTATCGGTGTGTTAGGGGAGGCTGGAGAGGCTCTCACAGCTAAAAATATCCACCCAAGTATTTTTAAAAACACATTTGAGGGTCCTTATAAACACACAGACTTTTGTTGACAGAACGACTGCTCATTTATGTTGTGTATTATCCTTGAAAACCTGCTCTGTTTATGCAGGCAGTCCCATGACAACCCCAGTTTGCAAAAGGTGCCACAATGATCTCAACAACAAACGTGTCACTTTATCTGTTAGAAAGTCACAGAGGGGAAACAGGAAGTATCTGCAGTCTGTAGGACAGCCAGCTAAGAAATGGAAATAAGCTGCTTTACCAAAATATTGCCTTTCTGTTTTCACAAGTGCAATCCCAGGGGCTTTCTAGCCCAACTCGGGGCACCTCGCATGTGGCAGGTTACCCCTAGAGGTATGAATAAAGCCCAACGAAACCAGTGGAGTTAGGTAGGTCATCTGGTTAAGGCATTTCTGAATTGAAGGAATTTTACAATGTGCTCTATTCTTTTTCCACCTGAAGCCATAAATATTTTTCAGGTGACAGCTCTAGGACCCAGGAAGCCACTGTAGGGAACATCACACATGATCTTCACCGGGCAAAAAGGGGAAAATACTTTCATACTCTTGAAGCAAAACTGAGGCATGATACTGAAAACCAACTGAGTGTCCACAAAGATAGTCAGGGGGAAAGGCAGCAAGTTTTATTGCATTCGATGGAGTGAAAAGCTTGTACTTTGGAATTTCAGTGGTGATACTGGCTGGTTCTGTGCCCAGTGAACCCTACCTGTCAGCGAGCAGTTAGTCTCCCCAGAGCACACACTGCCGCTCCTGCTAAAAGACAGTTAAATGAGTGCTTTCAGAAGTTTGGCAAGAGGAATGGAGCCAGAAGCAAACAGTCACACTTTAATTTACACCCACAGTGTCAATTTGAACTCATAATGCAGTACTCTCAGATACAAATATTCAAGTCCAGCTGCCATCTCTGAATGCCCTTCTTCTTGCCATGGCCTGTCTTCTATCCCTCACCGCATGGCCAGGACCAGGGAGAAGACAAATGGTGGATGAGGTGACGAAGCATCTCGTGGCAATTGCTTTGGAATAGCTAACATCTGCATAAAACCAATCAGGATATTAGTAAGTTGGAGGCTTACCAGTTCAGCTACCCTCTACACACAGCGCACAGCTTTGTTCCTGGAGTCCAAGACATCACCCTGCAGCTTCGGGGAATCAGAGATGGGCAGGAGGGGTGTCAGAACTGACATTTAGATCCACAGCCATATCTGTATGCTCTGGTCTCCCCCCCAAAAGACTTTACTCTCATTATATGTGGAATGGGCTTGAATATCTTCCTAGCTGAAGGTGGTTTTGCTCATCCTATGTCCTCAGGAGCCCAGGGTGGGAAGCTGAAGGCCTGCTGTGCAGTATCAGTAATATGGTATTTGCTGACCATGTCTTGAGAACACTGTCCCATGACTGAAATCACTAATAACTTCTGTCATTGTCAATCTGAAATACAATTCAAATGTAACTAATTCTGATCATCATCCCTTATCTGAGTATCATGATTCTTACTTTGCAGATGAACTGGCTTTTAAATTAAAAGATGTAGCAACGCCATTGACGGTGGCTTTGTGGTTATAGGTATTAGAAACTCTTGGCTCTCGAAGTTTCTGAAAGAAGACAGAAAAGTTAACAGTTTAGAGTGATATATAAACAGAGATATAGGAAGCCAAGATTGAAATTAGGTACTTAGTCACCCACTTAAATCTAGACTTCAGTGTAAGAAATAGGGGAACGACAGCAACTATATTGACCTGAAACAAAGGGCCACAAGTAGAGACCAGACAGAACCAGCTTCAGGTAAAACTAATGGAAAATACTCAGTTTGTAGCAGGTATTTGGTCGTATAGATAGTGGGCAAACTTCACAAATCTAGTTTCCTCCCTTTATGCCCTAAAGGCCTTGTTTTACAACTGGGTGGCACAATGCATTTTTCAGGGGTGCTCAGCACCCTTTTTTCCCCCAGCTGCACTGAGAGGCAATTACAGGGCCTGTTTGAAAAGCTAACTCCTTTGCTTGAGATGCCTTTAACTGAGGTGCCAGGCTACAGCCACCTACACTGGAAAAGTTGAGTGCGAATCAGTGCACTGGAGAGAGGATGGCCTGTGGGAGGGGAGCACCAGACCCCTCATGAGTGGGTCTGACGCACTGGTGTTTTGCAACAAGAAATGAACATTGCATGTATAGATCACTTACAGTAACGGGGGTGGGAGTTTTGCTAGGATGTCCTGAGTTCAACCAATTAGTTTCCCTCCCAAGGCACAAATTAATGCAGATTTTACTCATTTACATTTCTCTTGCTGACATATCTCCTGGTGTTGATCCAAGTTTTTTTTGCATGTTCCCATGTCTCTTCTTTTAATGCTGCAGTCCCACAGTTATTGCCTCTCTTCTCTCTTTCTTGTTATTTTTTGCACTCCCAGACAGCCTGCTTTGCTTTTTAACTTCTCCATGTTTTTTTTTTTTTTTTTTTTTTTTTCCTTTCCCTGTTGCAGATGGTAGAAAGAACACAATAAAAATGTAGAGAGATCTGCAGCCCAGCGCTCAGGGAAGGGCAGCTCTGTTGCCTTCCTTCCCTGCCAGCAGTCAGGAAGAGGCAGGGTCTTAAGTCATCCCCACTCCGCTTGTCAGCAGAGGCGGGGGGATGTAGAGGAGACGTCTGTAGGAGCAGCAAACCCTACAGCCACGATACCTCTGCAGATTCCATGCCTCAGAAAGCCCTTTTATATCCCTGATGAGAGGAACTCCTCCTGGGCTGGTGCAGCCGTGCCTTGTCCCACCGGGCAGCCGGGCTTTACAAGCTCTCGCTTCAGTATGTGTGGACATTTGCTTCTTGTGATGTTTTTTACTTAAGGAGGTTGAGAGAAGCTGAACACAGTGCCAGAAGCTACGCAGGCTGTCATGAACAGGTGGGGTGGGGTAGATACATAGTGCGTGTCTGTGGACAGGACCAGCGGCCTGTAGAAACACACTCTTTAACTGCATTTTATGCAACCCACTTAATCTGTGCTTTTTAAGCCTGAATCTGTCCCCAGCATAAATGCTTGTAGTACTGCGGGGACGAACAATGTTCATATATGGCAGAAGATGGTTTGATCTTAGATGTAATTTCCTCTGCTATCTTTGAAACCGTGTGTGATTTCAAAAAGCTGTCAATGTGTCACACACTCTTTACCCAGATGAAATATATACCTTATCCTTGCTGGCACTGAATTCGATCAGAAATTCTGCTGCTAAGACCGGTGTAAGCTGGGAAGCTGACGAACTGTGCCTCTGACATTGTTAGCGGCTGGAACGGAGTAACTACAGTTATACTGTACCTACAGGCAGGTATACCAGGATGTGCAACTTCTGATTTCCTGAAACAAGTAATTCATAAGTTTTATGAGTTATTCTAGGAGTTCCAAAATGAAATAGGGTGAGGGAAAGCCTGTCTTCCACTTCGACGTTCTACTTCCTTCTCAGATTTCTACTTCAGATCATGCGTAGGAAAGGTTGAACGTTACAGCAGAGATAAGCCTGGTGTGCTTTGCAGGACTTGTCACCGGAGCCAGAAAAGTTTTCAAAGTAATGAAACTGAAACAGACTGATCGTAAACTTGTCTTGCTATGAACTGCACAAGCAGGAAAACAAAAAGTGTGTCCACCTGAAGAGCAAATTCATAGGCTGAGTGCTTCCTTCTAGTTTCTCACTTCACCTCTTGGTTTTGTTTAGATTTTTTTTCTCCACAGCACTCATGAGTTCCTTTTCCTTTTGCAGCAGCACATGGATCCCCACAGCACAGCATGCTTCACACCACTGTCCTGTCTCTGAGTATAACCTTACTCTTGTTCTAGTGCCTCTCCAAAAAGCACAGGAAGAAAAAGAAAGCCACTATTAATAATCCTCTAGTCTGACCTTTACATTTTCTTGGTATATTACATTCCCAGGGGTGTGTTCATCAGAAGGATGAACTCTCAGACACAGAGGAAAGGACACTACAGCAGTAGAGACAGAAAGTGAGTCACGTGGGCATCTCAAGCGTAATGTGAGATTGAATAATTTCTGCAACATGCAGCAACTGTTCCTGAAGCTTGGGCTCATTATGATGTTTAAAGGGGATTTATCTGCTGGGTAATGATTTAATTTGTACACTTACTAATTTTCGTAACAGCCAGGCAGCAGATCAGGTGCCATGAGTGTTGCACAGGTAACACAATAAATGGAAAGAAGGAGGTGTTCTCTCCCTTTGCTCAGGTGATGCCTGTCTCTGGAAACAGACCCACTGACTTTCCAGAGCATAACTTGCAGGAGTGAAGAGTTAAGAATCTGACCATCAGCTACCAGGCCTGGCTGAAAGTCAGTTCAATAGAAATACACTTACTGGAATAACTAACATCCTTGTTACGAGGGACACAAACACACAGTGTCTTCTGATGGAATAGGAGCCAGTCTCTCTGGGCCTGTTCCTGCTGCAAAGCATTTGTTCATGACCCTGTCTGAGCCCAGACTCACAGATCATTTAAATACATTTCCTGAACTTTGTTCTGGCATCCCCACTCGCCATCACTGACTGTTCCTGGAAACACGCTGGGAACAGGATGCCAGAGAGGCAGTTTGCAGAGAAGCCCCAGCTCCCTCCTGCAGGTTGGGGCTGTGCGATGTTTGTTGCCTTCCAGCAGAGGCAGGACCTCAAGCAAGTGCTCCTCTTCTGTGTCCATGCAAATCAAACAGGTTGATTTAAGCTGGGGTCCCAAGACCAACAAAAAAACTCTTGAGTGGCAAGACGCAAAAAGATGTACAGAGCTGGCTCGCTCACCTGGCTAACAGTGACCTCCACGGACAGTCCTGTAGCTCCTACAGGGCAGCTCTCCCCGCGCCAAGGCTGTCCTGCTGATTCAGCAACTGGAACACCCTGCCTCAGGCTGGCGCTATCGGACGTGACCTGCTCAACCTCTTGGGCGGCAGGAACGAAGAGGGAAGGGAGAGTCACTGCAGCTCGTAACAGATGTATTCTGCTAGCACAGACTCACAGGTTTCCAAAGAGAAATTTATATCAAGAAAATATCTAACTTGTGTGAGAAAACACTGAAAGTGAGATCTCAGTAATAACCACACAGGCTATTTGCAGAAGATACACTACAGCACAGAGAGCTGGTTGGAAAGATCTAACTCCAGAGTGCAGGATGTGTGGCCAGGCCCCAGAGAATATTAGTCATATTATAAGTGAATGTTCAGCTCTGGCCGGAGATGAGTATAAAGTACAGTATGACAAAGTTGGCAGTACCGTGCGTCGAGTGTGCTGCCAGAGGAGGGGATATTACCACAACCACAATTATCACTCCCAGCCAGGTAAATTGATTGCAACCAAGGAGTTAAATTTGAAGTTTGTTTAAAAAACAACAACAACAACAACAAACCAACAGATGTGGTACCTACAAAAGAGAGAGGGAGAGCGAGAGAGCAAGCTTCATCACTAACGTCTCCACTGGATGATGGTGCTGATGGAAAATGTAAGAAGCCACTCACAAATGCGAGTGCGTATGGCAGGAAGTGCAGAAAATCTGGGGCATGAAAATGGGGCATGTCTTGGTATCACATCCTTATTTCCAGTGGGTTGAGACCTCGTGGCAGAGTACCTCAACAGCAGTGGTCAAGCTGGAAATCAGCTCTCTGGTAGACCCGGGGGCTTGCCGCCCGCGGCAGCATCCCCACGGCATCCCAGAGGCACGGATGTCGCCTCAGCTCCCTGCCCGGCTTCGCGGCTGGGGCCAGCACCTCACAGGGCTGGGGCGAAACGTAACAGCAGCGAGAACGGCGGGCGTTGGGAGTGCGGGAACGGAGCGA
>VXAL01017096.1:337849-364770 GCA_013399475.1 Chauna torquata
GTTGTCGCGGGTTTGGTCGGAGCCCTTCGCCGGGCTGGCTGGAACAGCAGCCCCCGTCACCCCCTCGCAGCTGCTTGCGGAGGTGCTCTGCCCGCTTCCTCCCCCTCCCCGCCAGCTAGTTGCCGACATCGAGCCGCTCAGTGACACCGCAGGAGAAGGGGACTGTGTTAAGCCGGTGCAGTTTTTCTGTGTGAGTTCTTCCCGTGTGCGTTATTCTCTTGGTGTCACCTCTGCTGCCTCCCAAA
The DNA here is from genome assembly GCA_013399475.1 of Chauna torquata. Taxonomy (NCBI): domain Eukaryota; kingdom Metazoa; phylum Chordata; class Aves; order Anseriformes; family Anhimidae; genus Chauna; species Chauna torquata. The sequence goes on from VXAL01017096.1 coordinate 338,095, forward strand.
ATGCGGGCTGGGGAAGTTTCAGGCTCCGTGGCGTGTTTAATCGTCGCTGCCTTGCAGTCCCGCGCACCTGCTTGCGGCACTGCAGCTTGTCTGGTGCCCTGGGCTGCGCAGGGCTCCCGAGCAGGAGGTGCTCCCGCACTGACTCTTCCCGAAGGAAGCCCTATGGAAAGGCTCCTTCTGATTATCAGTCTGCCTGGTGTAGCGTGCCTGAGCTTGTTTATTATGTGACCCCAACATGTGGTCATAGAAAGTCATATATTGGTCTCCAGGTAAGTCAAAGGGGTTTGGAAACGTTTCCACTCCCCTCTCCCTCAACATGCTTCAGTTGGAACACTGATATCACACACTTGTGGTTGCAAAGCTCTAAGCATCTTGGAATAGTAGAGGTGATCTCAAATTTTTGCAAGTGACTTAGGAGCCTGCTGCTTACTGAGTTTGGCATGGTACTGCCTGTGATAAATGCCAAGATTTGGCCCTGTTTTTTTTGGTAAATATGTTTGTAGCCTGTATTTGATGAGCTTAATTGTTAAGGAGCTTTAGAGAGCAGTATTGGACATGGTTTTCTAAGTCTTAGTGGTAGAAGTTTTTATTCTAGAAATACAGCCTCTTCTGATATGGCTGTAGCTATACTGACATGCGTTTGTGAAGGTGTATCGCCTCTCACGAGGGGAAGGGCAGGCCATACTTGTGTAGAGGCTGTACAGTTCATATACTGTGAGTTATTAGTAAGCAATCACACCTTTAACCAACATGGCTTGAACCAACAAGTGCTTGAAGAAGGATCTATGAGAATTGATTTTTTTTTCCTTTGAAGATTAAAAGCAAAAAAAGACTAATGCTGATGTTAATCTGCTTGCCTTTAAGTCCTAAAGACTATCTGATAGGCTTCTGTATTTGCACTAGGCAGTATTTCAGTTGCCTGTTTTCTAATACTGCTTCTAGCATGTTGTGCCACAAGCACTGTTTTTTTGCAGAAATGACATTAAACTTTGAGTGTGTTAAACAATCTCTCTTAGCAGTTTGAAGTTATCTGTGGTGAAGCCAACAGAGAGAGCATTCTTTGACAAAGTGCTGATTTGTAAATCTGATGGATATGAGTCAGTGTTATGCTGGCAGTGGTTTATTATATTTCAGCCTGGACTTGAATACCAGGAAGTCACTTTTTGGCCCTCTTGTAAATCTTGGGATGCCTAAGAGACCCATTTCCCTGCTCCTTGCGCAGAGACTGTCAGTTTTCCAGTTAGCTTCCTTCCCTTGCTGTGTCTCCCTGTATCCCACTCCTACTGTTACTCTGAATTTTCTATTTGTAAACTGGAACAAGAAGTTTGGAGTGTATTTGATTGTACTTTATGCGCATCTGCAGGTATTGCTGCTGTAGCTGAGTGTCTCTGTACTGAGATGCAGCCTAGATGGTTACGGATGGCACCTGCTAATTGTGCAGGGCAGTAAAATCATCCTGCAATTGAATGAGGGGGCAGGAGCATCTAGCTTGGATTTAAAGCAGCAACTGAGTCTTCTTCTGCAGAGCGATGTTAGGATGGGGAAAAAAGCTGAAGAAGCACAGACCAGGGATGTTTCCTTGCTTGGCACTGTAGGCTCAATGGCGAAAGCCTCAAAAGATACTCGTGGTTTCTTGCTTGTGCTTCCAGCTTTTTAGGCTGATGTGCTCCTGTGGCCACGTAGTGCTGGCATGAACAGCGAAGGACACCACAGGTGGCTGCTCTTTGAGAGCGACAGAATTTGCATGGAAACTGTACTAATGCTTCAGGTCTGGTCTGTGCCCAAGGCTAACTTATTGTTAAAGTACGCCTGCATTAGCTCACTGCAAACGTACTTTCCAGGGCTGAAAAGCTGCACAGCAAATCCGGAGTTTACTCCTATTGCATGCTTGAGTGTACAGAATGTAGTGGATGCACAGTCAGGTGTTTCAGTGCCTGGTGTGTTTTGTTTCGTAGTGCATATAACATACCTTAAAGCTGTAAGCTCTACTCCGTTACTCACGCTATTTGAATGCTAGTCAGCATGACTGATGCTTGATGTTCAGTGCTGCAGTTTTTTTAGACATAAAAGTTCCTTACTTTATCAGAGTTCTCAGGGACATGCAGTGTACGTGGATATCTGTATGTCCTGTTACTTGATTTTTAGCTCTTTCTCATCATTTTTCAGATACTTTTCATCATCACAGACATAAGGTAAATTACCAGTTCCTGAAACTTCTCTTGATTTCAGTGAGGCAAAGATCTTACACCTGCTCTATTTTTGAAGCAATAATCTCACTCCATGCTTGTGGTAGAATAGGGTTGTTGTTTTTTTTACTTTGTGTGAAAGGAAAGTGTACAATCAGATGTAATCTCGTTGGATTTTGTTTAATGTACTAGATAAGAATCTGCCAAGTCACAATTTAAGACTACATTCAGGATTATGATGGCAGTGTGGTTCAGGGCTACTGTGTATTGCAGGGTGTTTTTCAGAGTGTTTGGTGGTTTCTTGGTGTTTTGTTGTTTGCTTTTGTTTTGCTTTGAGAACTGGTTCTAAAATTGAAAGCGCATGTTTACAGGGGAAAGGATTTTAAACTTTGTTATAGAACAATTCCACTCTGTGTGTATGCTATCTCATTGGTGACTGTAAGATGGGTCTTTCTCTACCTTTTTTAAGACTTAAGTAGAATTAAATTTTATTTTCATCATATAACAAATTATATGAAAACAAAGAAGTTTAGTCCAGTCTCAGGGGTTTGAATGCTTTTGATCAGTTAGTATTTTCCAACAACAACAAAAAATCGTTGTCAGAAACTTGTTCAGCTCTCCTGGTGTGTGTGTTACTTTACCATGAGCTTCCTTCTGTTCTGTAGCCTGGTTAACTGTAAGAGAAGAACCTGGGCTGGTCTTCCCCAGGTGCTCTTCCAATCTTTGTATGCATAGCTTTCCAAGTCCACTCTCTCAGGCTGAACTCTCACCCTTGTGAGAAGTACTTGTAGCTTACTCCCATGTAGGAAAGGGAGCTTAGATGTATTTGTATACCAATACAGATATATGCACTTGTCATCCAAGGTATTTAACTACAATATATTAAACAGTGTATTAAATAATGGCTGTTCTGAATCTTACCTACATCAGTTCTTAAGTAAAAACGTTTCTGACAGAACTATTTATATAGGTACAAATATGAATATAGGCCATGCAAATTTGAAATTTTTATAGGGGGAATATATTACACAAGAAGAAAAACATACTTTAAAAAGCTAGAAAATATCAGCATGAAGACTAACCACAGTCACCCTTTCTGTATGTATGCTGCATGGTAAGTCCCTGGCTACCGTATAATTAAAGACTGTCTTGTATGGTTTACATTGTATTTTTTTCCACAGGGCTTGTACTTCCATCAGCGCACAAGATGGATGTTGTGCAGTGAATGAGTAGCTATTCAATATTCTTATATTCCTCATACAATGTGTCACCCCGTGCCCTATTTACGACACACCATCCGTACCCCGTACTGAATAAAGAACTGTTAAACTCCTCATGGGCTTTTCTGCAGCCCTGTGGCTGCAGGGACTGAATGCTCCGTAAATGTCAGTGACTGTATCTGCATGGCACTTCTGTGAAATGAGGTGGCATCGCTCTCCTCCTTTCATGGATGCTGGAGAGGGAAATGCCACCACAGAAAGGCTAAGGCTAAAGATGAAGTTTAAATTTCTGATCTTTGCCTACTGCTAATTTTTCTCCGCAGTACTCAGCTTCTTTTATAGTACTTCATGTGTTTAGAGCATGAATCTCATGGTTGTGAATGCTCAGCAAGTCGAGCTTTGGATGCTGTAATTGCAATCCAGGAGGCGTGAAGCATGGATTGGTGCCAGTGGTGGAAAGCGCAAGTTGCTTGATTTGCCGTGGTAGCTCTGCACCAGAATGAAACTGGTCTGGTTCTGCAGGGCAGCATTTAATGGCATAACCCACAAACATCGTTTCTCATGTTGTGGTTCCCTACCTTGCTGACAGTGAGGCGGTTATCCTGGCACTGCTCTGCTTCCCTTGAGGACCAGGCAGGTGGGGAGGGCAAGGCTGAGAGGAAGACACCGAGTTAAAGACAAGTGTGTGTTTAAGTGCTTGAAGAAATTCCGTCTCACAGGAGCTTGTCCCTGTAGACAATAGTTTCATTCACTTACAGCTCTCATTTATTTCTTGTGCCCAATGTTTTGTGAGCTAAAGGGGGGCATAAGCCCTGGAAAAAAGCATACGATCTTTATTGGAAGATACGTAAAAGACAGGGGTGGGGTTGGGGAAAGACTAAAACTGTAGAGGGAACTTGTATTCTGGCATTTTCTAATTCTTGAGGACAGGATTTTTGAAACTTAACATCCTAGACCAAGTTGGTATTTAATTTCCTCTTTAAAAAGAAGGAATAGAAAATTCTGGATTCAGTCCTATGGGATGCTTGTGATGCAAGTGTCTTGTAACGGGCTGCCCTGCAGGCTTCCTGCACACTGAGAGAGGCTTGGAAGACAGCAGGACACAACTGTGCTCCAGATAGGCTATCATTAGTGGTAAAGGAATTACAATTTTTTCCAATAGGGTTCCCAGTAATTACCAGATACTACAAAAACACTTGGACGTGGGAATCTGTGGTTTCCATGTGCCGGGTACTTTCCATTGCAGGCATGACGATCCTGCTGTGGACACCAGGAGGTGGTATGCTAATTATGGGTCTGTCTTTATGATGAAGAGCCTCTGCAAGACCAGTCCTTCTCGGTTCCCACCACTGTATACAGAATGTGCTCTATGCATAGAGTGCTGCCTGTTCAGCAGAGATCTGCTGGATGAGGAGCATGTTCACCCTGAACAAAAACACGTGGAAACCTTTGCAAACTTTAACAATGCTTTACCCAATATGCAAGCAGTGCTAGCTCCAGGACCCATGATGCAATTTGGTGAACGCTCACTGGACCTCAGAGCAGTGTAGCGTCTTCAGCACTGGCACCTCTATGCTTTAGATAACTTGGTAAAGTAGTTTCTGTCCTGTTCACACTTTAAAATTTCATAGAAAGGAGACAGGCAAGCTACTCACTGTTCTCTCTCCTTTTTTTTTTTCCTTGAGTGTTCCTGACCTTAACTTTTTTTGTACTACCTCCACATAAACAAAAAAATCATTAACTTCAGGCAGACACGTGGCATGGAAAGCTTGAGCCAGCACATTTGAAATTTGGCTAAGTTAGAGCTGCTTCAAACAGGGTCTGGCAATGGGAGGTGTCAGAAAACCTACAGCAGCACTGCTATAAGTGTCACGATGAGGGACTGCTAATGGATGGCACACTATTGATGCTAGGATGATGGTTTCTGTATAGTGAGCCAAACTGCAAAATAATTGCTTTCACAGTTGCAACTAATGCAGAAGGGATGCTCTGTGTACGTGTAAGTATGGATTGTTGTGGGGAGGGGGCTGAGGGACCTGGGGGTTCCCTGATCGCTAGCAGCAACCACAGCAGCATGGATGTACATCATGTCTCCTCTTCCCCAGCATATAGACGATGTCTGTCTTAGTGGTAACCTGTATTTTTACTCATTAAATGTCTGGTGGGATAGAGATCATAACACATTACAGTGGAAAGGCCACAGTCATATGTAGCCATGCACCTAGTTTGAGAGTTGTATCAGAGACTTTTTTTTAAGCTAAGACTCGACCCTAACTGTGCTCTGGTTTTGACTACTGTGTTTAGCTGTCTGTTCCATCTCTGTTATTCTGAAGGGAGGTAGCAGCTCTTCCTTTCCTCCTGTAGGAAGGATGGCTGTTGTACCTACTGGCACCACAAATTTTCCCAACACAGAGTAGTTAGCTTCTTGCAGGCAAAAATTGTGGTAGTTTCACTCAGGTACAGCTAAGACTCGGCACACAAGTGGACTGGGCTCAGAAGTATGTTATTAGGGCAGCTGCATCCTGTAAAGGTTTTCTTTAGGAGTGGGAAGAGGACTTTTTTGCTCACACTGTTCCCAGAGCAGGCAAAATGTCTTGATTGCTCCTGTGCAGCTGTTAGCTCCTTTCTGCTCTGGAGCATCTTAAATTGAACTGTCTTCTGCAGTAGGGTTTCTCTAGGCCTGGTAGTGTCATGGCTGGGAATAGCTGATGGAAAGCACCAGCAGTGAAGAAATGAGAGAGGAGGACTGAACCCACACTGGTGTCTCTTAAAAGAGAACATACTTTGAAAATAAATCAGAAAAAGGAACAGGAAAAAATGAGTGAAGAGACCAAGTGCCTTAATGTTATTTATAGTTCAAACTTTACTGCTGCAATAAAGTACAAGCAAAGTCCTTTTGTCTGATTCATGACGCACTTGTGAAGTTTTTGGAGCTGCCTACAAAAATGTGGTTCAAACTCTCCCCGGTTTCTCACCATTTATTTTTAATGTATATTTTGGAGCTGTGCTTATGTTGTTGTATGGTGCCTTGTAGAGGCATCTGGGGCAGATCAGGCAGGACTGGCAGGTGGCTGAAGGTAGAATATCTGGTCTGGAGAAATTGGTTTTGTCCCTTCAGATGGGTGAAAATGTTCAATAGCTGGAGAGAAGTAGCCTCCACCGATGACAACTGTGTGTTCCCCCCACCCCTGATATCTACCCATTTTCTTCTGTTAGAAGAATCTAATAATTCCCCATCAACCCCTGTTCTTATACCTTCCTTGGGAAGGAGGGAAGAGAGACTCAAAAATGTAGAATGCCATCCCACCTCAACTCCAAATAGATACTACACCCTCATGGTCACGCATGTTATTCTTGCAACTATTTCCATCCATGCTCTCAGCTTGCTCCAGTGGGATTTTGCAAACAGCACAAATTTCTCCGGTAACCTCCTCGTTCCTCTTCAGTGGGTCACGGGAGGCAAGGTAAAATGGATAAAATCTTATTTATTGAGCAGTGGTTTCCATTCCCCTTGCTACTGGTGTGATCAAGACCTGCTTGGTCCTAACAGCTGGCCAAAGAAGTTAAGGTTTTGTTCATGTGAGCTACATACTTTTCCCCTCGGATGTTCTGAACCTGCACAGCATTGGGGAAGGCTTCATCTCGGTGGTAGCAGAGGTTTTTGCAGCATCCTGGCGTGTGACCAGTGCTGTCCTAAAATCCCCAAACTAGGAGGGCTTGTGTGCGTTAACCTGGCAATCTGGCAGTACAGCTTTGGAGGGTGGGAATGGCTGGTGTTTCGGCTAAAGGTGGCCTTCCCCAAAAAGTACTCTTCAGGCTTCCAGCGCATTTTCTGAAGGTCATTTGGGAGCTCTGCTGCCATGAGCCGTGGAGGCCAGTAGTGTAGTGTCCGTGTATTTTAAGTCTTCTCCTCAAGCACTAGAGCTACAAAGTAGTGCCACTGACAGGTGGGAAGTTGGCAGTATGTGCTCCTGAGTTTTTCTGTTGACTGCTTAATGGCATGTTGGTGTTGATCTGACCAGGACTTGGCCTGTGAATTACAGTGTTGTCTGCCATCGTTCTGCCTGCGGTGCTGTTTCGTTTGGCTTTTCGTCCAGGCTGTATCGTAGTATTTTACTGGCATGTTTCTGTAGTGATAGGGCATTCCCTGATCCCTCTGTGTAATGTTAGTGGTCAGAAACAAATTTAGGAACAAAACTCAATTTTCTGAAGAAAATCACGAGCATGTTGATATTTTTACCAGTGCTAGGTTCTGGTAACTCCTGGAAAAAATTGATGGGAATCTTGCAACTTATATTCAGCTACTCACCTTTCTAAAAACTGTTTGATCTATATCTTCTATATAGATATCGTGCAAGTGCACACATGCAGATCAATCTATATGTGTAAATCCATATTTCCTAGCCATACTCTCTTCTGCTTTAAAACATTGTACATCTGCCTCTGTAAACATACCCTCTTGTACCCTCTGCTGAAAGGAGGTGACTGATGTTTGAATTTTTAACATTTGAAAGTGTTATTGCTAAAATCATCTCTCTTAGCTGGTGTATTACCTGTTCGTGTTCTCCTTTTTTGGCAATTCCTGTAACCTTAAGAGAATTTTCTGGAAATAACTGAATATTTTTTTACTCTTTGCAGGAGAAGGGCTTTGGCTCTTTGAGTGGACCTCATAAATAGCTCATCACTTCAACATGTGGTTCAGCAGTGTTGGACCTTGCAGTGGGAGAGGGAGATACTGACACATCCATCCCAACTACAGTGTTTAAATGGGCTTCCTGGGAGTCTGTGGCATTTGTGTGACCTGTTCTGTGCCTAACTGAGCTCCTCACAGGGAAACATGGGCCTCCTTGGCACAAACTTCTGTTGCCTTTCCCGTGCTGTCTGCCCTTGACCAGTCCCATGTGGACAGCACCTCAGCTTCTAGCTCTCCACTTGCACATGGGTGTCTGGCAAGAAGCTAAAAAGTATATTAGTCAGCAGTCCTAGCTTGATCAAAACAAGTAGTGTCAAAAAGAAGGTAGTAGTCACATTTCTGGTGAGATTACTATTTCAGTAGTTCGTGTGTCCCTTTTGTGTGCTATCGATATCTGCACATCTCAGTAAGGTGTGTTTACATTCGGAGAAGAAAAACCACGATGGGCACTCTAATTTCATACAGTTCTTCCTTGTGTCCCTTAAATTTGGGAGTCTACTTTCTCACAAATATGCATGATTTCATTGAATCTCCTTCTAATTACTATAATTTAAAACACACACACACACACACACACACACACACACACACACACACAGAAAAAGGCAATTCCCTGAAGTGAGGACGAATCCAGATACTACTTATAAGAAAGCCCAGTTGCCAGGCATGTAAATCTGTAACGTCAGATATATGGACCTGGAGGGTGTCTCTCAAGAAGAGAATTTGAACTCCGTAACTTATTCTCATTGTTTCCTCTGGTCAATGATGCATTTGAGAAATGAGCCACTGTATGCTTTATAAATAGCACAGCTGAGGTTTTCTTTACTTCCTCTAATGTGTTCCCTCTGCAAAGAAAATCCCCAGAATCTGTGTTTGGGCAGCATTTTATAAGATTTGCATGTCACAAGAAAGCTCGATAAGTATTCTCTGCATTGAAGAACATGGAGAGGGTGTTAACCAGATGTTAGAAAGCTGCTACTATTTATTTTGCCAAGTGAGGGAAGGGGATGCTGAGGAGGATGGATGGGTTCCTAATAAGGAGAAAGATGCAGTTTTACAGTCTACAGTCTTACTCTGTTTAGCCACTTCTGTCTTTTTTGCAGTGTGTTGGAAGTGGGGGAAGTACTAAAATTCCTGGGAAAACCCAGTTACATTCTGCTTCCAGATTGGAAGAAGAGTTTGGGAGGTTTTCCTCCCACTGGAGGATTATTCGTTCTCCTTTCCCGCACCCTAAGCACAGTTAAGCATTCTTGCAAGGAGCGATTTTCATATGAAAGTGAGCGAATGCACCAAACAAAACTGGGGCCCCCACTCTCCTGGTCTGCGTCCACCCCCAGGGCTGAGCGTGGCACTAGGCTGTCGGTGTGCTCAGCACTGTTTTCAGGAACTGAATCCACACGCTTCTGCCCAGGCGCAGCTTCACACAGGCTTGTTTGCGCAACGCGATGCCGCCTCAGCTTCTTGACTTTGACCTCCAGGAAGTATATCGGGTTCCGTGGAAAAACAAATGGAGAGGGCCCAACCCCTCACCATCCCGTGTGCGAACAGCCTGCGCAGGGATGGCATTTATCACAGTCCCAGTGGAAAAGAGCTGTGGGAGCTGCTGATGACAATATCTACTGCAGCTTCCCCAGTGAGCTGAAGGTGGTTTATTTGTAGGGTGGAATTCTGCCAGCGTGAGTGGGAAAAGTACTTTCATGTGGATTTTCATGGAAGATGGTTTCCTTTAAAGGAGTTTCAGGTGTGACCAGAGCCCTCACTGGAGTGCTTTCTTCCCCTCTCACTGCCCTGCGTGGGGCTGTGTTCCCACCCCTACCCCACACCGGGGGCAGTTCACACATCTGTGCCTGCTACAAGCTTCCTCTGCTTTAAACTATAGGAACACTGATCCAAAATAAGTTGCTTTTAAAATCTAAGGCTTGTATTTTGTGAACATCAAATTGATTTTTTAGAAATTCAGTGGTATCTTGACAAAGTGTATTACTGACCACTGAAGGGCAGGTGGCATCAACAAAGGAGCTCCTAAAGCCCAGTGCATGTGGACCATTCAGCACTGTAATGGGGCAGTCAGGGCAGAGAGGAAAAAAACATTGATTAACACAGTGTGTTTGCAAATCCTGGAGCAGACATGGCTGTTCTGTTTGCATGTTTGATGAACTGAGAAAAGCCCAAGAGCAGGTGACTCCAGGTGCAGGTAGGTGCCCCAGGCTCCACCTGTGTGCCACCCAGTAGATGGCACGTGTCCTTACAGGATGCTGGTACAGTTATCTGCGCCTGCAGTAAGGATTTTCTGCTGTGTGCATGCAAAAAGAGTAGGAGGTGTATGTTTTTTCCAGAGACTTTGGATTTCTCTAATATACTAAGGCAATTCTGATCATGGTCTTGCTACCGATGAGCATTTTCTACATGTGCCAATGTGTGCAGCAACCAAAGGCAAGTGGAAGGAATTCACCAGGCTCCAGCTCTGCTGCTTATAAGAAAACTTTACAGCTTTTCACCCCAGAGCAGTTGGCATGTGTTTGTGGAGAGCCTAGCTCTTTCTCATCAATGCAAATTAAAATAACTTCAGAACTAAATTTTTACTGTAAGTATTCTCTCTTTTTGTCAAGCTAATAATGGCGGAGTTCCCTAGGGATCTTCTTCCTCCCTGCTGAGCCTGGAAGGGCTCTGTTTTCACCTATCTGTCCTGCTTTGGGTGATAAAAGTTGAGGCAGTGCAACGCCGGGGCTCATGCCTGTCGGTTGAGCAGCGAGGAGCAGCTGTAGCTCTGGTTTCGGTGGGAGGTCTGAGCTGTGCTGATTGCTGCCGTAGCAATGGCAGCGCTGCGTCTGCTTGGGCTCCATATGAGCAGTGCGGTTTCCGTCTCTGAGACAGACAAACTTACTGTTGTTTTGAACTTCTACTATTGCCTTGCACTGTAGGAGATGCCTTGCTTTGATGCCTGAAACTCAGCCGCTTCACATTAGTCCTTTCTGACTCCTTAATTTTGCTTGCTGTAGTTTGACTGGGACACTGACAGCTGTGCAAGCCTGTTGTGTCCTTCCTCAGAGTCTGTAAGCTCTGCTGGCTTCTTGACGGAGCTCAGAGCGCCTATATCGGCCACCAGCAATGCTCGTGTGTCCCTGGGCTGCCACAGACCGTGACGCGCTGTGGCTGTGCCCCAGGCAGCGCTGGTCGCGGGTGGACCCAGGCAGTGCTGCTGCGGAACGAGAAGCAGCTCCGCAGAGGGCTTGTGCTGCTCCTCGGCCAGGCTGTCATCGCGCCTTGTACTGCAGCCTCTTCCCCCCCTCCCTGCTCCCCGCCAAGCACAATTTCTAGTTTGTGGGCTGCATTTGTTTGGTTTTGCATTTTTCCTGGTGGCTTTTATGCTGAAATCTCAGGATTGCTGGTTAGCCGGAGGGTTTCTGGAGCGCTGGGGAATTTGTGGGACCTCAGCTTTACAAGGGGAGGAAATGGAGACACTGAGGAAGAAGGGCATGCTATTGTGAGCTGACAGTCTGCATTCAGACTTTGTTTTTTTATAAATACCAGATAAAACTCTCTGCTTGGAATAAAAATACTGCATAATATAATCCCTTGATGCTTTCCCTGCCTTCTCCCTACACACGAAATTCATGATTTGATAGACCCAGTTTTTTACTGGTGATTAAAAGCATAGAACAAATACCTTTTAGACTGTAAAAGCTCAAAAATATTTTCTGCTCTAAAGGTGCTTCCTTAACACTACTAGTGTTGTCATTTCTCTCATTCCTTTCAGCTTCTGTGAAGGTTTATCACTTGTCTGTAGCATTTCGTGCTACACTGTCTAAAAAGGTGGTAAGTGATGCAGGACTTGATTTTGAGATATTTCAGAAGAATATGTATTTGTTTTTAAATAAACTTCATATATTCATAAGGAAAACTTTCTACTATGTCTATCCTCCAAAACAAAATGAGAATTTTTTAGGGGGTAGTCCTTAAACAGACGTAAATTGTTGTGTCCAGAAGTGTCATGAGAACTACTATTGAAAAGTCAAAAGCAATTTGCAAAGGCGTGTTTCATGATCGAATAGATAAAATGGGTGAAATGTCATGGGCTTTGGATCAAACCAAGAATTTGTGCTGCAAACTCAAAAGCAGTCTCAATGATTTCAGTGGGATTATTTGTACGAGCGAGGGCTCTCGCCTGTGTATTGCTGTCATTCTGTCCCCCAGCCAAGGCACAGTGACAGATCATGAAATCATTCTTAATCCTCCTCAGAGAAGCAGCCAATTTAGCCTGAGTTTCACTATCTGGCCCAAACTGTAGTTTTACTGTATAAAGGAGTTTAAGAACATGTTATGTGAAACTTTCTCTGCCATCAAATAATTCTGTATTAGAAGGCTTGAGAATCTGTTGCTTCTAGTAGAGGTCTAAGCAGAAACTAAACACTGCAAAGACATTTACAATTCAGGCTTATTTTGGGAGGGGGATGAGGAAAGGCTTGATAAGTTATGCACTTGACCACATGTAGTTAAAAATATTATTTGGAATATAAACTTCCTTGTCTGAAGACCAGCTTTATGCACTAAGTGAAAAAGCACAAAAAGCAGTTCTCCTCCTTGACTCCATAAGTATACCTTAATGCTGCTGAATCCTGGAAATTATGCAGGGCATGCTTTTTAAATGTTGATTTTGACTTCTTGCCTGGGACCAAGTGTAAAGTCTTTCCAAGGAAATACTTAGAAGACTTGCAATGAAACCAAAAAGCTGTTGCCAAACCTTAGTTTTTAGAAAGGGAGTAGGGGGCAATCTAGACTGTTAAAAACTTCCAGTTGTTTGTAATTAAATCCACTTCTTCTGTGCACAATAAACATATACTTAGAGAAAGATCATTTTACATAATACTTATGTGGTTTGCTGTTGCTCTTCAGCTGCTAAAAATCAAGGAGTAGGTCTGCTATTTCAGTCTGGAAAGGTTACTGGAAGCTGGGAAACCAGGAACGATGCAGCTGTGCCACTGCAGTGGCATATGTCCGCTTTATCCAGCGGTGACACGCAAATCAAGCTGGGGAATCCTTTTCTCATTGTGAACCATCTTTCCCACTTAACTAGTTGAGATTTGGCTTGGATTGACAGGGAAGGGAGTGAAGAGGATATGAAAGTGTGTGTGGGTGTGTATATATATGTGTGTGTGTGTGTGTATATATATGTATGTGTATATATATATATATGTATATCTATATATATAAATAATATATCCCGTCCACATGTCCCTCGTTGCCAGCACCAGAACCACTCTGTAGCTTTGGTGGAAGCTATGGGACTACAGGAACATCTCATCAGATTGCTTGCTTCCTGGAGGGCTGGCAGGAGACAGGACCACTAAATCCTCACAGCTCTCCCCACCCTGGCTTTGGTCTGCCACAGTTCATTCAAGATTGTTTCATGTCTGCTGCTGTCTTTCATCTGGAGGACTGGAAGTGTGGGGTGGAAACACCAGCAGCTCTTGCTGACAGCTGTTCCTCTTCCCAGTCAGCACTCAGGAGATGCCCCTGGGGCTGAAGCGACTGCCAAACCTGTCAGAAAGCTTAGCACAGATAATACCTAGCTAGTGAAGAAAGAGGCCAAAGCTCGAGTGAGATTTTGTATGCCCTTGTGCAGGGAAGTAATGCCACCAGGCTGAGGCAATGTGAGAGATTTGTGGTGCCTCTGCTTATGTCCTGGAGAAGTGATTCAATCCAGGCTCCAGAGCAGTTTGTCTTTCGTCTTTTGTTGGTACTGAAGTCACCTCCAGTTTTGTTGTTGTTGGTTAATGCCAACCATCAAATTCTGTTTGTGTATGTACACAGTTGTTATGGCCACAGAAGTGCCATCGCATCTTTCAGTGTAGGCACCTATTTCACTAAGTGAAGTGTCAAAAAACCTCTGATTTTCACCATTAATGAAGTTGCATGTGAAGCTAGGTCTTCTCCCTTTGCTCTTTATGTTCTGTATGTTACATGCACAGACATGCAGCCCTAACCAGGAGTTTGTGTGTGTTTATCCAGGAGGTAAATTTTGTATTCGCTTTTGGCAAGGAAGGGAATTTTTCCTAGGATGGTATGAAGAAATTGTCACTTACCAGGTAGGTTACAGGAGCCTTAGGCTGCTGTAAGACAATAGATACAAGGCATGGAAAAAGAGAGGAAAAGCTGAGAGGTATTATCTAATAAGTGACATAAGAAAAACCAAAAAGCTCTACAGAGCAGATTTGTTAGGATTTGAGATGAAAATCCCTGTTGGTTGCGGAGATTATCCCCCAGGATACGGCAGAGAATGTCACAGAGATGTAGAATTAGCTGCTAATGATCTAGACACCTCTTGAAAACAGATGTCTGTAGTAGTCACAACTGTGTCATTTAATTCAGCTGAAATCTGGATTACTCAGCAGGCTCTGTGTGGTATTTGAATACTTGATATCTTCATTTCCCACTGATCTCACCCAGTACAGACCACATAGTTCTTAAGAATACTGCCGAAGTAAATCCATTTGAAATTGGAACTGCAAATTCACGAAACCGTGGTGAGAAGGGTGACTGTAAATAGTGTTAACAAAGAGCCTGAGAGGTAGCCTGGGGAGCTAGAGTTGTCTTTTCAGGCAATCCCATACATCTCCTTTGCACCATGACACTATTCTGCTGCTGTTGCTTGAGGATGGGCAGTATTTGTTTGTCGTTTCTTTACAGAGGGTGTTTTACTGGTAAACTTCTTGAAGACCGTCCAGCTTGGGGCGGGGGGGGAGAACAACACACTGTGAAGCCACCTTGAACCATTGTTTCACAGCACGTGTGTGTTATGTCTTCAACGTTAACATGTCACTTGATCAGATTCTTGCATGAAATTGAGATCTGTTAAGTGAAGCCACTTGCATTAAAGTAAGTGGAGTTTCATAACAAAAAAGACACCAGGTCAGAAGAATCCAAGTGAGGATCATCATGAGGAAAGGCTGGCAAGTATCAGATATGCTTAGAAGTAAGAAGGACTTCTATCTTGTGATCTTCCTCTGGATTGCACAACAATGAGGAAATAACTTCTGCAACTGATGATGCTGCAGTTGAGGAGAAATTGGCCTGTGGGTTTAAGTGTGAGTGGAGGCAGAGGAGCAGTGTATCGTTAGCGATGTGTGTTTTTCTTAGCTGATGCCTGGCCTATACACAGGCATATGTGACAGTGTTGTCACATGTTGCTTCGGCTGTGGAGGAATGCAGGAGATATGAGCAAGCCAAGTACGAATGGAATACTTCATCTTTATGCCTACATTAGTACCAAACTGTAATTTGGACTTTTACATGCACAACATTAGAAAATTCCACACAGTGGTTCTAACAGGAACGGTTACTGGGCCAGACTGTAGACTACCTCCTGCTGCGTCACAGCCTTAGGACTCCTTTGAATGACCTGACACTGATGCGCTGGTGTCCACGAGAGGGCAGGGAGGAATTCAGTGTGCGTATGCTGCAGAATTGTAGATGGTGCCCAGAAGCATTTGATGAAAGAGGAAAAAGCTGAGATGTCCTCTGGCAGTGTATTTTGGGTTTGTTTTAATCCAGTAATCTTTTCTGTCAGTTTTTACTAAGGCTTTGTTAAAGGACGTTTAGTTGGTCCTTATTAAAACCTTTAAGCGTTGTCAGCTTGAGCTTCTACCTGTACACTCGGGATGCTGAGCTCCATGTCCCCATTCACAGGTTACAGGCTGGATGAATGATGTGAACAGAGTTGTACTGCAGAGAAGAGGAACTGTCAGCTCTTGCCACCCATGGTAGCTTCTGCTTCCCCCAGGTTCTCCTCCCTGGGGCTGGTGGTGGGATGGTCACCAGCTTGCTCCTGCACACATACTCAGCTTGTCATGGTAACATGGGTGTTATCTGTGGTCTAGAGTTTGTAGTCCTGTGAGGAGAGTGATCTCCCCTGAACCACTGCTGATTTCAGTGGGTGTTGTCCATGGTTAGGTGGTCTCCATCTTATCTACTCTGTCGTCTTGTCCCTGTTGGTTTGTCACTTGCTCCATTCCCTAGAAGACTTTACACAGCTGCAGTACATCATATCTGCTCTTAGAAAAACATGTTAATATACAACTCAGAGCCCTTACCACCAACAGGAAGCTTTCTAAAAGCATCTCACTCCTCTATGAACAAGTCCCTTATCAGAACCTCATTTTCTACAGTTTCTTCACTCTGGACTCACAGTTCACTTTACAGCTTCTGTGTTCAGTCTGCTCCCATACCTCCCGGCTTCCATCAGCAGAAAACTGGGACCTAGTGAACTTCTTGTTTCTGTTAGGTTTATTGTTGTCCTTTCTCTCATTGTTTTAAGTGCCTAATTTCCTTTCTGATGTGTTAAGCTAGACTTCAGATCCTCTGCATTTCATTCAGCTGTTTCCTAATCATTGAGATTGCTGAATTCATTGGTACCTGCCTTGCTTCTGCGAAGTTTTCTTGGTAACTGTGTCTACCACACCTGTCCAGGGCTGGCCAAGACTTGACAGTACTGCATCAGCAAACACCTGCTGCAGAAACCCTTCACTTCACGGCATGTTTCCAATCAGGTGGTTTTGGTACACCCTCACTCACCTGGACTTTGAGCTGTTATTTATAAATACCTGACTCATCCTCTCCCTTGTTTAAGGCATTTAAGTTTCTAACTTAGGGATGTAGTTTCCCTTTGGAGTCTCTTTGGGGTCTGTGCATGTGCTTAAGACTGCTTAAGCAACCTGCTCTGATAATGCTCTTGCTATCCTTACGTTACTTTAAGAGACACTGGGAAGCATTATTTAGCACATCATTTACTTACCTCAATTTGTCGTTTCTGGAAAACATTGTCCTAGAGTTGGAAGTCTTTATTGCTCATGGCCGGGGGGAGTTCATGTTAACTGTTAGTTCAGTTCATCTTTTTTCCACCCCTTCCTTCATGTTAAAACTTCCTTTTGGATTTAATCTTTTACAGTAAAAGCAAGACCTCAACCTTTCTTTGTAAGTTAGATTCTTTTGACCTGGTGTCATCTTTTGTTACAAAGCTTCACATGCTCCAGTACAATAATATTTTTTTTTTGTGGTGCAATGAACAGCACTGCAGACACTGTTCCAGATGGGGTCATTTTTCTCTAAATTAGCAACTGTCTTAACAGATATTTTCTGTGGCTTCCAAACTATTTAGTGTTACTTGAAAGAAAATGTAATTCAACTGAGAGATTTCAAGCCCAGCTTTTGCTGGGCTGCCAGAAGCTTTTTTAATTTATTTGCACAGACAAAACAAGTTTGCTAGCATACTACATTTGCATTTTGAAGTTGCATCTTTAGAAACCGATTGAAAATTATTAATATTTTCTGCTATACTTTTCTTACAGAATAGAGTTTTCATATAGGCTTATTTATTGATGTGGGGCTTAAACTATGGCAAATATTGAAATATTTCATCACATCAAGAGCAGAAAACCGAGTTCTCTGCCACTGTAGATCAGTATATCATCCCTTCTCATAAGGTGTCACCTCAAATGGCCTGTGGTTTTGAATTCATGCTTAAGTCCAAGGAAGCTACCCCTTAAAGAACCTGGATTTTATGGGAACCCCATACAGGATAAGGATACAGTTCTTGGTTAGTACAGATGGTTTTGCCTGAGTGGCAAGAATAATAGTATCAGACTGGTATATTGAAAAAACAGGACTGTTGGTCATCGCAAGAAAAGTGAGAATTGGTCTTGTGCCACTGGTAATCAGTATGGAGCCTAGATGTAGCTCCTTTTTTCTTTATGCCAGGCTTCTGACATCTGTAGCTTTGACTTATAATAGTTTTATGCAAATTAGTGATTTTTTTATTATCAAATTGCTATTTGGTAATCCACATGATGATGAAATTGTGTTTTTGACTTCTACAAAGCTCCAGTTTAGTTTTCAAAATGTCATTTCCTAAGTAGTTGGCCTTAATTTATTCCAGAGGAATTCTGAAATGTTGAATCGTTATTCATATAATATTATTGGTATGGGCAACAGCTAACTATTAAGCTTGAACCTGTGTTGTTTCAAAGTCTTTTAAGACTGTGGGATCTGTCTATTGCTTGTAAGATTGAGTTTGCAGTTTGGTCCCATGTTCTTCTCATAGCTCTCTGTCCACCCTGGCACATCTATTCTGAGCTGTCATTGCATTCAGGCATTTCTTCTGATAGGCAGGATTCTTTGTGTGCCAAAATCAGAAAGACTGTTGTGTTTTTTTGTTTTTTTTTGTTTGTTTTTTAACAGTTTCATCAAGTGAAAGGTCCTGAACCAACTTTGAGCTTTGCCCTGCAGCATCACGATGTCTGCTCTCTAGGATGGGCAGCTGTTGCCTGATTCCTGATTCCCGTGCTGCATTTCAATAAATAGCCTCGTACAGGCTAGTATGCACCAGCTCAAAAATGGTTACAGCGAAAGACCTGGACAAGGCACTGGGCAAGATCTGATTCTGAGCAAGAATAGCTCTTTGTGCTTGTGCGCTCGGAGTTGAACACGTTTTGTGTTGGAGTATAGAAATGTCTTATCCTCTTGTGCTGGAGGCCTGTGAGATGCTGTTGGAGCTGTTGTTTCACAAGGGAAGGGGGCTGCTTCTGCGGCTGAAGTGCTGAGGCAGTGACTTTGGGGCAGGACGGATGCCTGCCAGCTGCCCATGGGAACGCGTTGGGAGCGCATGAATGTCTTCTGTCCGTGGGGCAGTTCGGTTCAGCTGAGCTTCTTGTGCAGGTGTTGCAAGGACCAGTGCAGGGAGGGAGCTTTCCTGGTACACTTCTGTCAGGTTGGGCTAAGTCAAGCAACAGCCAAATGCTTGGGTTTTCAGTGGTGAGGGAGAGCCAAATACTGGCCTTATTTCCCAGCTGGGCCTTTCCATTTCTCAAGTGGGAGAGGTGTTCTTGGACCTCTAAAACTTCCTGAATATTTTCCTTCTGTCCTTTGATTAAGGATTTGTTCACTGCCACTCCAAAGGATTGTGGCTCTAATGACAGCAGCCCTTGTGTCAACCAAGACAGTTTCTCACTGTTGATAGCTCCTGGCTTTGTCTCTGCTTCCTAGGTGTGGTCTGGTAGAGGTTCTAATGATCTTGTAAGTTACAAGTAGGAATAATCCTTGATACAAAAGATAATTAAGTAGATTTTTGTATTTCCCCAGCTGTCCCCTGTGCATATCTGTGGACTAGACAGACAGACAATACCACCTCGACAATGCTATGCAGATCTTTGTCCGATATTTCTTTTAATGGCTTGTCTGCAAAAAGCAGATGCATAAGATGAAACAGAAGGCTCCTACTTGCTGCATACATGTCTAAAAAGTTAGTTCTGGATGTATTTTAAGATAATTTTTCAATGGAAAATAACTGACTAAACCTACCATGGTAGTGAAGTAAATGCGGTGTAAAGTTCACATTTACATTTCTTTTTATAGCTCACAGGGTCTAATCTTAAAGGGTTTTTTGTAGGTGCCAAATGTTCTCCATATCTGTCAAGGTTCAATTATAGACGAGTTTGGTTCTCCTTTTTGTTGGTGTGGTTTTTTTTTTTTTTTTTGCGTGGAGCAGGAAACATGAAGCATCTTATTGGAATTGTTCCTAGAAAGTTTGAACTTAGCAGATATGAGGTTTTCATATGTATTGGTAAAATGCTAAGTCTGAAGCTCAGCAGATTAATTTGCTGGCCGTTTACAGAAGATTCCAGCTATGCTGGTTCGGCAGGAAAAGACAGAAGACTGAAAGATTTCCACTCCCACCAAATGGAGGTCCCTTAGTGCATAACTGCTCCCAGGGAGAAGCTCGGCTGTCGGCCTGCCTGCCGTTCCAGGAAGGAGGCGCAGCGTCCAGTCGCTTTGAGCCTTCACAAGGCTTCAGCAAGCCAAAACTCAAGTGTAAAATGTGTTCCTCTAGTTTCCGGATATAAACACTGAGATCAATATCATCTCACAGCTAGAGGAACTGTTAAAATTGGATGTGTACTGCTTATTATTCCTTATTTTTAAAGCTTAAGTCTTGCTCTCAACTAATCACAAAATAATATGGAACAGATTCATTCATCGTCTCTACAGACAAAAAGTACTTTTCTCAGTTACTTTGTACTCTACTTTTTGTTTGCTTATCTTTTGTTGACAAATATGGATTTATAGGTCAGCTTTCTTTGATTGCTTTCCCTTTAACTTTGCCCTGCCTTTTTACAATTGCAGATGATTTTTGGCATATAAGCAGTGGTCCTTATGTGAATGCATTTTTGTAGGACTGATGCTATAGCTGTCTCTAAGCTTTGGCACGCTAGTCGGTATACTTTAGGATGTGTTGTCAAGAACACCTGCTTTGCTATATTTCTGCTTTCTTAAAATTATGGTCTGACATACTTTTTAAAACACTGACAAGGATGTTTTTAAATATTAAATTCTTAAGGACACAGACAACTGATGAATAAAGTGATGGAGAAATATAGTGCTGCAGGAACATTAGAAAATGTTGTTAAACTTCTTTTTAGTTTTCAGTTTCCTTTCACTCTTTCTCTGTTAAGCAGTCAGTATTAATGAGAAATTCAAATGCAAAATAGTCTGTTTTCTTTCTTCCTCTTCAAAATATCTGTATATTACACATGAAGAAAACCGTGTGGTGCTTTAAAATACTGCAATGAAAAATACTGAGCATATTGGTCAAAACTGAGGAAGAACAAATTATGGAAGTCCTGTGATTAAAAACAGGGATATCAAATGCAGCATAGCATTGGCAGAACTTCTGAACAGAATTTTTTTTTTAGGACTACAGGTTGTAACTTCAGTCAAAGGACTGTTTTTCCTGGTTTTTTTTGTCTGTTTCACATTGGAGCGGGGAAAAAAAATCTAGGGGACAAGTTTCATGAGTTCAGAAAAAACCAAAACATTACCATAACCAGTGGAGAACATAGCTGTCTTATGTTCTCTTGGGGTAGAACTATATGGCTGGATCTTGGGATGCTCAGTGCCGGATCCAAACTACACATCAGCATCCTGCAGGACCTGGCCCGTGCAAGGAGGAAGGTGGGAAGGATGCAGTGGAGGATGTAACAGGTGGAAGGTGAGGGAGGGATGTGGGTTTCTGCAAGGACCAAGAAGTCTTTGCAGGGAGGAAGCTATTAAAGGCCAGGGAAAACAGAGCAAAAGGCAGTGTAATCACTCTGCCCATAAAGGACTACAGCAACTCCTGTCTCTCCCTTGAGACAAAGTGGTGGTTGCATCTTCATCCCCAGTTTTTTTAGTTCCTTGTACAGATACTTTCTCACACTTTCTATGTTTCGCCCAGAGCAAATACATTTTATGGAGGAAAAAAAAAATTGTGAACTAAACTGTTTTCTTGTCCTCCCCCCCTGCCTCCTTTATCACTTTGTATGAATATTTGAAAGGATAACTAGGTCCTAACCTTGACTGTTTAATGTTAGGACTAACTTCTGCTCATTGTTTACCAAAATAGTAGGGCCACTGTGTAACAGCAAAAATGTAAGTGTCAACATGGGTCACTGATATTTTTAAGACTTTAATTCATAACACTAAGTGGAGGATTTTAGGGTGAGTTAAATTTATTGCAGGAGCGCCCTCAAGTGCTACTACAATTTAAAGGTCTGATAGTCTCTCCCACAGGACACTGCTGGGGGTTTATTAGCTGGGGCTTGATTCTTTAGCATTTTTAGCTCTGTAAGAGCGTGTACATTATTTTCGTGTAATTTTTAGTGCTCACCAAAATTTGTGAGATTATTTTAATTAGTAACAGCATGAAGCAAAGAGTGCTGGTTTGGGGGTTTCTTTTTAAATTGTTCTGCGGTAAGGAAGGTTTTGTCAGGACTAGTTTGGAAGTGATGATAGAAAGAGTCCTGGGTGCAGGAGCTCTCTTCAGACAGGGTAGTGAAGGCCATGCCCTGCAGGATGCCAGTTTGTAGTTCAGGGTGCTCAGTGTCAGCAGAGCCAAGTGCATAGCTCTATAAACCGTTCTTCAGCTCCCATGGCCCGTTAGCTTAGGCTGTGTATGTAATGGAGCAGAGTCCTCTCTGGTGTGGCTCATTACCTTAACAAAGAGTGTGTCTGGATTAAGATGTGGTATTCACTCTTACTAGGTAGTGGCATAACCACACCTGGTAGGTGGCGGACTTTTAACCAATACACGATTTGTAACACTGTAAAACTGTATGGACAGAATTGTGGAAATACAAAGCAACCGTGCTCTGCTAGAGGTGTTGGACTATCCTAAACATATCAGCGCTATTACGGTTGGGCAAGGAGCCCACAGCCCTTCTTCCTGGACTGCAGTTTTGCAAGAGGAATTCCTCGATGTTCTCCTTGACGTGGCTGCAGTAGGGAGCCCTGGTGACAAGTTCGGTCTTCAGCTTCTCGGCAGTAAAGCTGCAGTCATTTCCAAAACTGCAGCATCTGTTTCAGCTGGCTGACAGTGCTGGCTGCGTGATTTCCGTCACTCTCCAGAACCCCTTTCTGTTGAGCTCTCTACCTCCTGTCTCCCAGCACGTATGATCAAAGCAGGCCAAGTCAGCTTTGTTCAAAAGCAAAGGCAGAATTGCTGAGTGATACCAGGGTGTCTGAAGAAGTGAATTTAGCCCGAGAGAGTGATTCCACGGGGGTAATGCAATCATAGCATCTAATAATTACCTGGATCCACAAAATGAACACTTGAGGCATTGCTGAGAGCAGAAGACATCACTTATAATACTCCCATTGTAAAAATAATGCCCTTTCCTCCTAATTCTTAAGGAATATTTTTGTAAAGATACTTCAAAGTCTCTCTTTTATATTCCTTGCGTATGCTATTCAAATCTGTATTTTGTGGTGTCCTTTTGTGTGGGTTTCTCTAGATCTAGAGGGAATAGCAATTGCAATAGTGATAGCAATCTGTGGAATGAAGAATTGCAACATTTGGGCCATATCCACTCTTCATATTTGAATCTTGAATGAGCAGTTCTAGAAAAAAAGAAAAACAGGAGGAAAATAAGAAGTCAGTGGGAAGAGGATTTAGAAATCATTCAACTGTTTGACTTACAAGAAAAATAGTGACACATCTTTAAAATAAACAAATCTAAAAGGTCAATGACGATGTGGAGATCCAGTAGCCCAGAATCACTTGGGCTTCTTTTTTCTGGCCATTTAAAGAGGGACATTCTAAAGTCTTAGGCCCAAGCGCTGCTCTCAGCAACACATGTGCGATTTCACACCACTCCATTGTGCAAATCAAAACCAGCCTGAGGTCACCTAACAAAGAAAAATGACTGCTTTTCTTTCCCTGGAGGCTTTACCACCCTGGAGCAGTGCTGTGAAGAGTTAAGTTACTTGGTCCAGTCCATGTTATGGCTGGCTCAGTGCTCCTGCAGCCTGTACCAGGGAAGATGCTCCTGATTATTGCAGGTAGATTCCTGGGTGAGACACCCAGCAGCCTCCTTAGGTATTCTGGACCAAAACATAAGGGTAATGTGTGAAATACTGTGTGTTACATATGTGTGCACAGGCATAAAACATGCTAAGCTTTGTGTTCACGGGAAAGCTGTTGTCTTCGTTTCTTTTTCCTTAGCATAATTTATTTTTTTTAGCCTACATGTATAACTTTTATTTTGCCTTATTACATTTTAATCCATTTAAGGAGCAACATAACTCCATTCCAGTAGGAATTATCCCAGCATAAATATGGCCTTGTACAAAGAAGGCCTTCTGTTGCTATCGCACCTTGTTTGTGCTGCGGGGACCAGCCTGCCTGTTCATCTCTGTACCCCCGTGCAGCTCTGGGATTGCTCTCCTTGGATGTCACCCGCCACTTGGATTCAGGCATGCAGTTAAATGCGCCACTGGGATAGCACTTTCATATACCCTGAGTCCTTAATCCTGCACTGTAATCCTGAATCATCACAGCTAGAGATGCTAGACTTCCATCTTCTGAAGGTGAGATGCCAAGTCCCATCGTAGCAGGAGACACTGGAATGTGACATCTGGAAGGGGCAATAGCAAACATAAAGGGGCACTTCCAGCTCAGGAGCTTTGGCAGAAACAAGAAAGTGCTCCAGGGCAGAAACGGTCTCCAGGAGCATCTTCCAATGTGGATACGTGCTATTGAGAACTGGCGTGTATTTTCAGAGGAGGGACGTATGCTCCCTTTTCTCCTCCCCTTGCCTTCCGCCAGGCTGGAGTTGGATATTTGTGAGACGTTGGCTGAGGAGATCTCAGCAACGCGGCTCTCTAATACGCCTTATCCTGAGCCAGGTACTCTGACACCAGAAATGGCCACGAGACCTGTGTCAGAGCCAGCGCAGCTGCGGAGGACGTACACCAACAAACATCACACCCTGTGTTACAGGGACTGCTTGCATTGTTTCTTTGTTCTCTTTGCACCTGCTCTGCTATGGCCCTCAAACAAACAAAAAAAAAAAGGTGGCATTTCTACTTGCTGAATACGTGGCAGGCCTCCAAGGGGAGCATGTCCAGGGCGTTTGTTTTTGCTAACAGAAGAGGGGGCCAAAGCTGCAAGGACTGAGGGTGGGTTTCAGGTTCAAATTGGAAGATGGTGAGAATAGGAAGGTGCCAGCGAAGCGAAGGAGCAGGGAGAAAAAAGGGCTGGTGGGGTTTGCAAGCTGCTGTGGCTGGGAAACAGTTCCTCCAGGCAAGTGTTAGGAAGCAGCTGAGGGTGGAGACAGCTGGAAACTTCCTCGGCGCTCAGTCCGAGGAGCGGGCTGGGAGCGAGAGGTGCTGCTGGAAGGCAGGCAGGTGGCTCCGCAAGGCGAGCGGGGCAGGAGTAACGGGGGGGCTGCGGTCCGTCAGCCTGCACCCGGTGCCATGAGGGCCTGCTGGCTCAGTGTGCTCGTCAGCTCAGTAACCCTTGCAGTTGCATTCAGGAGAAAGATGTCTGATGCTGAAGAAGGCACTGGTACAGGTGGACACAGCTCCCGCATGAGCGAGGTGATGTGAGCGTATATGTGGTATAGTTATGGAGGGGAGATAGGGCCTGAAAACTGTGCAGACAAGACGAAAGGTGATGTGGTTTCCCACAGAGAAACCAACATCAAGAAGAACAGCAGAAAAGCAACTGAAACGAGGCTATGAAGAATAAATGTAAGTAATGATGTTGCCAAGCGTTGCAGTCAGTCGTTCTCTGGGTCCCACCATGATTCTTACTTTTTTCCTCCGAGCTGCAACCCGTGCCGTACCGATGCTTTGCTGTCATTCCAAACAAACCACGTTTTCTAGCTCTTCAGAGAATGGAGAAATGTTTCAAGTACCTGAAAGACACATAAATGGAAGGTATATTTTTCCTTTGAAGTCTCATAACTTTGGGAGGGCTTGACTCTGTCTTTTTAAGTGTCTGGGATTTGCACCTTTGTGATAAACTGCACTAAACCACTATTTGCCAGCGTTGTAGCACGCTAGTTTTTGTTACTGCTGCTTGGCGATGTGTGATGTCATCGTGCCTCAACTGGGATTGATTCTGTGACGAGACCAAATGCAGGATGCCTGTGCTTCAGAGAGGAAATTTTAAAACGCTGAAGTTTGTTGATACTGGATGGGAAACGGCATTAGTGTGGCTCCCGAGTTCTCTAACAGGGAAGGTGCAGCTTCCACGGAAACAGGCGTTGTGCCTGGCCCTTGTGACTTCTTTTAGTCCTGGAGCTGTTTACACTACACACACAGCTTATGGATCCTTCACAAGTGCCAATGGAAATCTTTAATATCGGATTCAGAAGACATTAATAACAGTGAAAGAAAAAATTCCCATATCTTTACAATCTCTTGTGTGAACAGTTATTGCAAGTAAAACCGTGCATTTCTGTCTCTGGCAGTTGTGGTGCTGCTTCTAGACCAGCTTCCAGAGCCGGTTCTAGAATCACTCTCCACCCCCAACCCCCGAACCACAGCTGGAGCTGTCTCCAGTCAAACTGGGAGTCACTTCCAGCTGTTTCTAGGGCCATCTCCAAAGCCATTTCTGGAGCCATTTCCAGCGACCACCTCTGGGTGCCATCCCAAGGTCGCTTCCAGAATGACCGCCAGAGTTGCCCTGAGAGCCCAGTCCGCAGTCGCTCCCACGGCTGCCTCTGGTGCAAGTTCCAGAGTAATTTTTCAATCATGTGCTGAGCCAAACCTAGAGCTGCCTCTGGAGCCCCTTCCTTGCTGTGTGCCAGGGCACGTTCCAGCCCTGCGCTAGGGCTGCCTTCCCGTCCCGCACCACCTCCGCTGCAGTGCTCCCTCCCTAACCGTGCGTTGTCCCAAGTGCGCCAAGAAGGGCATGGGGCAGCCTGTATGGCTTAGTGTGTTGTGTTTTTTTTTTTAACGTTATTTTTTTTTCCATCCCTTATCCTGATCTCCCCTGGAAGCAGCAGTCGTTTCAATGTGTGCTTTGTGGAAGCAGAGTTGTCTGAGCCCTTTAAGTGCGAGATGAGCTCAGGTAGAAGGAACGCAAAGAGCTCCTTTCATCAGCCAGGGCCCCGCCAGCGGCTTCGGGGCATGTCCGGCCAGTTATAAATGGATCATGTGTTGCTATTTTTAGCCAAGAGAGGATTGTAAATATAAAAGGGTATAAAGTGCAAAACTTAGCAACAGTGGCGTTTGTTTACTTTTTCTTTTTTCCCTTTTTTTT